>JAQNCA010000011.1:5669509-5703710 GCA_029783725.1 Acanthurus tractus
TTTTTTTTTTCTTTTTTTTGGGAACCCCTGCAGTCTACACTGCCACAGACCTACATTAAAACAAATGACAGCCTTGCATTTTTGCCAAAACACTTGATTTGGCCTGAATAAGGCCCAACACTCCTAACTCTTGACTCCTAAAACAGAGTGGGAATACTTTGCCAGAGCAGACATAGATTATTTAGCAAATCATTTTCTGTGTAAGCAGAGTTTAAGGTATTTAGAGTGGGAGAGACTCCTGCTATTCTTGTACGAAGGGAGTTGTGTTGTTACTACAGTCAAACAGTATCCCCAGCTCTGACAAGACAAGCAGACTCAGACAAGCTAGATAGGCATTTAGTCCAATAAGACCACATTTGCAAATTGTCTGCCCGAGCCATTCAAAGGCTCGGCTCTTCCAAATCACACTTGATTGGTCTCATCTATGATAGTTATCCCCTTAACTGGTTGTATTTTAGATTTTTTGCCAACATTGATCACTTTTATTGGACTTTAAAAAAAAAAAGTCAAATAATAATTGAGTTAGAGTCGTCAATAACTACTAAGATGCCATAGCCACGAATGCCATTAATTCCCTGGTGTGTGTGTGTGTGAGTAAGTGTGTGAGTGAGTTAGTGAGAGAGAGAGAGAGAGAGAGAGACATAGAACATAAAGAGAATGAAACTGTTGCTAAGGTTAACTAAAGCTAGTGGGACATGAAAACTTGGCTTCAGCAGCTGTACAAGCAGTTGATGACGAACAGCTTCAGTAGAGCCCTGAGAGGGGATCATTTAAGGGGCCTTAACCTGCCACAAACCATGACTATCATATGTTGATGGTGCTTAGCACTCTTAAAAGAACTGTCCTGATGGAGACAGTAGCCCACAAAACAATAATGCAGCACACAGATCTAAGTCCATTATCTCATACTTGACCTTCTCATCACTTCTAATCTGTGACCAGGCTGGATGGCAGACTGTGAGAGTTGTATGTCTTGGCTCTTTATTACAGTACCACCCTGAGATTATTACAGTCTTCTGGTTCTCCAAAGAGCAGCCATGTGTTTAGACTGACCACTGCCTAGAGTTAAGCTTCAGGGAGCTTAAAGAGACAGCAAATCTTGTGCATTTTTAGACATCTCCTCATTTGCCTTTCTGAATTTAACATTACATTCCTCATCCAAAAGTGACCATGACTTTTAAAAAGAGGTAGAGGAGGAAATGCTCACCCACAGCAACTCTCTAAAAAAAACTGTACTGGTGATTGTGCTATAAGGTATATGGGGCAGCAACCAAAAGTGATATATTGTTTTTTAATCATTTTTTTGTGTTAAATCAAATATGACAACAGTTTTGATTAAATAGTCAGTAAAAACGCAGCTTCTTAACTAATTAGAAAATAATTGATTTGGTACCACTGTGCACCCAGCAACTCTGCTATGCCTAATGCTCCTTTACCTTCCCGATCCTGAATTTCTGCTCTCTTGTTACCTGTCTCCCCACCACCCTCCGACCTCTACAGTGCCAGACTCTGCCAAGCTCGACCCCACCCCTCCTCTTCCCCCCGTCAACCCCAGTGCTGTCCCGTCTGTACCACCGAGCAGTGGCAATGGCAAGCGCACTCCCTCCGGAGGTCAGCCACAGACAGCACAGCAGCCTCAAACTCTGCTCCAGCAGCGTTATCCGCCTAGAGAGGTGCCCCCTCGCTTCCGCCAGCAGGAGCACAAACAGCTGTTGAAGAGGGGCCAGCCTCTGCCCACAGGGACCCTGCCTCTCACCACCACGGGACGTCCCACTGCTACTGAACCTGCAGCATCAGTAGCCATACACTCTTCTCCCTCCTGCACTTCTTCCTCCACAGCCAGCCTGCCTACAGGTCAGCCTCACTTGGCGAGTTGCTATGTCATACTCTTCTTTTTTGGTTTTTTGGTTTTTAATTAAGGGATGGCCATGAGTGTACATTGTGAAAAATTCTTTTCCATTATATACAGGAGTGGGGGTTGCTGTTGATGCTTGTTGTGAATTATTTTAATATTACTCATGGCCTGAAATGCATTAGTGCATTAGTAACATGGCTTTACTGAGAGTGTAATTGTAATTCAGGGATTGTAATAGGATAGTTTTAAGTTCGACAGACATTGTGAGGTTGGGTTGTACATCGTGTCAACTACTTCTACAAGTTTCCATTTGTCAAGAACCTGCAACTTGCCTACACTATACGGATCAGTTAACAGACAATGATGTAGAAGCTCACGCTGAACAGAAGCAAAGAATCCCTGGTAGGTTTTGAACAGAGACAGTTCCAATAAAGTTTAATCAAGCAAGACAACTGTGTCATCACCAGTTCTGACAGAGTGCACAGAAGTGTTTGCTTTGTGCAGTTCCACTGTGAAAGAAAAGCAAGAAGAAAAAATAATAGAATTTAAGACTTGCATAACTGCAGTCAAGTCTACAGTCTAAGCAGCAACATATAAAACACTCCTCAAGTAGTATTAAAACAAGTTGACTACAGTTAATCACTGATACTTTGACAGCAGCATCTGGGATTTCAGACTGCGCTACTGCTCAAAAACTGCAGAACAGTCGACCAAAACTTCAGTTATGCTGGAAATCCAGCTCATCATCCAAGAACCAGATGTTTCAGGCAGTTGATCAGCTGCTGCAGCCCTTTCAAACTACACATCAAACAACACCCAAATTGGCAGAAATTTCAACCTGATAGTGAAATTGGTTGAGGTTGAGCCCTTTATCTGTGTAAGTGTCTGCCAGCTCCAGTAAAAGAAAATGTTTCTCACTGCACTCCACTGTTTGTTGTATAGATAAAAGGGGCAGCTATCAAAGATCTCACATAGTATTTCTTATATGTATATTTTTTGGGATTTTGCATTGTAATTTTGCCAGTTTTACATGCAAGTCATCTTGGAAGCTGTGCTACTCTTGCTTTTTGCATGGCACTGTGATTGTAACCGCATGGTTTAGCTGTCGAGCAGTATGAAGGCACTTGCATCACAGGTGTTACTGACTGTTGTTTATTTTCACTCTGCCTGGCTGGGAATTAAAAATGGGGATAGAGGAATACAGGGGTAGAGGATGGAGAGTAAACACAGCTGGCTAACTCTGTGTTAGCGCGCGTGTGTGCGTGCATGCATGCGTTTGTGCGTGCGTGTATGTGTGTGCGTGCACCTTCCTGAGCTCTGCACGATACAGTAACTTAGGTTCTAGTTTTATTACAAAGAGGTTAAGTTCTGTATTTGCTCTAAATAAAGTATAATCTGCTCTTTGAAGTTTATTATGTCAAAAAAAATCTTTTTAGGGCACTTGGCACTTTTCATTGTCTGGGAAAGAAAACAAATTTTACCCAAAATGTGTGTCTAAGCATGGTTAAACCCCTCTAATGCTGTTTGCATGCATTTATGTCTCCATGGCAATGAAATGTTTATCCAGTCCTCCTCTCCTCCTCCTCCGCCTCCCTCTCATCATCATTTTCCTACTCTGCGTCGAGTGTTGCTGACCATCCACACAGTATTTCCTGTTTTTTTGGAGGAGGAGCCATATGGAGCGAGCTAGTTGGCTGGGCGCCTCAGTGGGCCTGACCTGGCACTGTTAGAAAGACTGAGCGAGAAGGAAAGAAAGAAAGCAGGAGAGAGGGAGCATGGCAGAGGTCCAGTACTGTGGGCTGAAGTGACTCATGACTTACGGTAAAAGCTGCTGCTTCTCTCCTCCCCTCTCTGGCAGGCCTGCTCTGCTCTGCTTTTGCTCTCTGTGCGTCTTTGAACTGATTGATTACATTAGGACAGACAAACAGGAGGAGCTTCCAGACTGCAAGACAGATAGAAGTCTGGTTGGAGGTTTTCAAATATACTTCTACAAATACTGCACGCTCAGCTCAAGTTTTGTCGGATGACCATCCACTCTCTCTCCCTTTTCGATTCTCTCATGAAACTCTTCAGCCATTTAATGTGTCGGTTTAAAACCTCGGAGGGCAGTTTCTAATTTGTAAAACATGCAGCAATGTCATTTTACACACATTCAGAGCACCACAGGTAAATCAACCTCCATCATGCTGATTGTCTCCTCTCCTTGCTTTTATTTCTTGCTGATGGCTAACAGTAGAAGCACACAGGCTGCATTCATTCCTTTCCTTTTCCCTCTTCTCTCCATCCGCTGACTCCCCCTCGAATCACCCCGTCTCTTATTACCCGGTCACATGTCAGCTCTCTTGAAAAGTAGGGCTTATAAACGTGCTCTTTGTGTCCACATGTGTGTATATATGTGCCTGTATGTAAACACAAACATTCCTCTGCAGTATCATCTGTGTGTGTTGCTACTTGACCTGACCCATACAGTATAAATCTGCTGTTAGGACAAATAGAAGCAACCACCGGTGTGTTTTAAAATTAAGATTTAATTTTAATGTAGATACCCTTAAGTGCTAAAATTAATTGCATTTTTTGTCTGTATCTGGTAATTATGCACTCAGCAGCTGACTTGTTTCGTTTGACTATTAACTAATTAAACAGTCAGCCTATTGTCCTATAGTGTGTAAGCACCTAAGATTTATAGCTGCTCCTTTTTCTATTTGTCTGACGCCCCCTGGTTGAATCCCATTAAGCAACAATCAAGGTTTCATATACCCGTAGGCATATTACTTGCTTGGCACAACAGGGGCTGATACCAACAAAAAATATCTTAGTATTAAACAGGCCTTGTCAAGAGAAAGAACCGTGCGACTAACGTGCTAATAGCTTGTCTAGTGGAGAACAGAGAGAGTGCATGCATGCTAGACTTGATGTGCTCTTTAAGTCTACTGATGATGCTGTAAAAGAGCCTTGGGAATCCCCTCAAAGAGGACTGGGACGTCTTGTGATGTGATTAAGTATCAGCTCTCTGTTAACCACAAATGTTCAGCGCTCATGCTTTCTTTTTTGCATCTCATCTATCTTGCTCTGTCTCCCTGCTCCCTTCGCTCTCTCTGCCATGCTGATGCACATGCTCTCACCTCCTCCACCTCCACTTTACCAACACCACAGCTCACACTTACCATCACAGGCCCTAGGGCTGTGAGGATTATTCAGGCTGCACATACTATATGTGCAACTGTCGATCTTCCCTGTATTTATAGCCTTCTCCCAATATTGCCTTTTGCATGGCTAACAATCCATATCCAAGGGCCCTTTCATGTAGAGGAGGCGTGAGAGAGCAAGCTATTTTAAGACTGGCAGACTAGAGAAAGCCCTTGACCTGGTTTATCCTTTAGAGGAAGTGGAGAAAGGGGATACTCACAGGCAAACATGACAACCAGATGTCCTAAATGTGTACTTTTCAGGAGACAGTTTGTCCATCCGTTAGTCTTTTTCCCCTTGAGATAATTTTGAGGTAATAACAAAACATTAGCAGCAAAGCAGCAGCGAAAAAAATGTCCAAATGAACCAAAATTTCTTGCATACATTTCTGTGAGCCTCTGTCATTAAGCAGCTGTTGGCAATATAGTTACAACGATATTAAAGTGTATTATGGATTACTGTTTTGCAAAATCCCTGTTATAGTGATAGAACAATGTTAGGGACAACTGGCAACTGTATAATGATATTATCCTACCTTGAATTGCTCTGTGATTTCCATTCTATTAACCAGAATATTCTAGACAAGCTAGTGAAGGTAATAACTTTATTTTTATTTTGCCAACTAATGGCCCTGGAAAAATACTTAATAGGAAAGATTCTGTTTCGCTCCTCAAAAAGTGATTATTATTCATGGAATTAATGAGTATTATCATTCAATGTCTTCAAGATTAATAATGTAATATTAATCAATGAAATAATGCAAGTGAAATTAATGAATGATTTCAATCGCACTAACTAAGCCTTAAATAAAGGTATGTTATAATCAGATTTAGTTTACACTGAAACAGATTTAATCCTCTATTAATAATGTTTAATATCGACTCATCTAATTTCCACATATCTTTTATATTTATAATTTTGGTCAATTAAATTTCAAAAAACATATCTTTTATAGGCCAAGGTGCCGTATACAGTTTACTTGTATTAACATGAACAACTACAAAAAAAATGTTAATTTTATTTAAAGCCATTACAAAGAAAAACATCAAATTAGCAGTAAAAAAAAGTGATGGTCAGGCATTTTAGCTTAAAAAAGTCACTGATGTTATTAATTCTTATTGTTAAAGTAAATTTATCAATAAGTGTGTTGCATTGTAGTATTATATAAAAAAACAACTGAACATGAGTCAGTGTAACTTCCTGGCAATATTATCTGTTTCCTAGTAGATGTGTCTTACCTCCAATTTAGTGTGTGCCTGGAGTGACAGATTTATAGATTTACTCCTATCCTTTTGTAATCCATACTTGTTCTTTCTATCATTTTGTGCAAAATTGTCACAGTACAGCAGAAAAATATATCTCTGTTTTACAAAACATCAATGGATGAAAGTAAGACTAATGAGTAAATATGCTTTGCAGCTTTAGACAAAGTAATTGTAAAAATTCCATGTGAGAATATTTTTATTGCTACAGTCATCTGTAGATCTAAAACCAAATATTTCCTTTGATAAATGCATCAATTTATTTGCTGATGTGATCTTTGCTTTTTCATGCTACTTCTTATATATTAAACGCTGTAGACATAAACAATCTCCGTGCATTCCTGGGAGCTGTGTGGTCATGTGTGTCTGTCACAGAACTCGTTCATCTGGCAGGCAGCGAGCATTGTCAGCTCTGTACCATCCCATCTCTCTGCCCCTCAGGGACTTCATTAAGCCCAGATCAGTCCAGCTGAGGCCCACATAGTTCTCCTGGATTACTTCCTCCTTGCATTTCTCTATCTCTGTCTATATGTGTACTTCATTTTCTGTCTTTGTTTTTTCATGCCTCATGATCCCTTTTCACGCGATCCTTGTATCCCTGCTTTTGAGCTTGGGAAAAGTTATGGAATTTTTTTCCAATATAATGATGAGACGAGATATTGTCTTGTCATTATATTCTTATAAGGAATTTGGTTGTTCTCACATCCTGATCTGGAATTAGCATTATCTTTTTCTGGTTTTGGTTTCTAAACCTCCCAGAATGTTCAGTCTATTCTAATATTTGCCTGTCGCCCAATTAGTCATCATATTCACATTAATAAAGATAACTTTTTGTGAGAAATCTCACTGTCTTAATATTTTGTGAAAGCACCAATAGACATTCCTACTATATGATATAGATGTATTTGGCCAAAAATGATGTGATAACTAATTTGTTTAAAGTAGCAGTAGCTGTTTCTTTTTGTAAAGTGGAGGAAACCTTTGCATATTATGTAAATGATCATCTCACATGAAGCTAAAGTAAACATTTATCCCACTTCTAGTGTCACCTGGCCCTACCACTCTTTACTCATAAACAAACATTTGCAACCAAACATACCTGACTGAATACCAGCTGAATGGTAAACGTATGTGTCCACTTAGTAATTCAAAATGAAAAGGATAGAGGAAAGCATTAAAGGTTAGTCTTCTGATCTGATCATTAAAGAACATTTAGGAAGTAGTGAACATGTGTTTTTTTGTGTACCAGTTTGTTTGTATATTTATGCATCAATACAGTAGATGCAGTGTCTGCACAGTGTGTATGTCAACACACAAAGGAGCGAGTAGCCATGCAGCAGCATGTCATGACCTCACTGCATGTTAGATCCTCACGGTGGAGAGGCACAGTGGGCTGAACATTAGCCATAAAGGGACTCTGTTCTCTACCAAACATTGACTTATTGTGTTGTTGCGTGGGCCAGGGGATCATTTGTAAACAATACCAGCCTTGATCCAGGGCACTGCTGCTCTTTTTTTTTTCCCTCTGTCTTTTGCCAAGCTCCCAGCCCCTGCCATTCCCCTACCATCATGCCTTCTATTAATTCTCATGCATATCTTTATCTGTTTTTCTCTGTATACAAACTCTTTTCTCCTGTAATTCAGTGCCATGTTTGCAAACTCATATGGATGGTGACCACATCCATTTGAGTTTGCTCATTTCATGTCCTTGCCCAGAAAGCACCCCCGTGAATTGGTAGTTTTCTGTCTAGAGATCAGCTGCTGCCTGCTTATAGTCACAGCATTCCTGCATAGTAGTCATAGATTTAGACAAACACAGACTTTTGTCAAAATGTGCAATCTAGTGATATGCCTGTCATACATAAACAAGTCCATGTGTGAGAAAATTGTCATTTGAGGATCAGGGTGCAGCAGGCTTTTTGTCGGGTTTCCACTTGTTTTCTCTTGCCTGCCACTGCTATTCAAGAGGCTTTCCATTGTGGGCAGCAGTGCTAATTGCTGATCGAGTGGTCTTGGCTAAATATTTAGTGACAGTTTTGAAAGGTTGAAAGATGTTAGGGTGGAAAGGGGGGTAGAGGAGTCCCCTTTTTGTTTTACCTCACGCCTCATGAGTGCATAATGAAAGTCTCTGGGCTTTATCGTTCAGCTCTTAACCAAGCCCCCTCCGCAGCAATTCTGCCCCAGTCTCTCCAATGCTCCAATCCCCTCCCCCAACCAGCCTTCTTTCAGTGCTTTTCCAGGGAGAGAGAATATCCTCCGTCAGGATAGGAATAGAGCACGATATAAATAAAGCCAGAGGGAGGCAATAGATAGAAGAGGAGAGACCCAGCCAAAGCAGTGTTGGTGGGAGGGACCGAGCATGAGGGGTGAGGAAGGAAGGGAGGGGGGGTTGTCTCATGCCGCGCAAGAGCTGTGCAACTTCTTGGCAGCATTTCAGAAACGAGCCTCAGAAGCTTGGCGAGCCGAGCAGACATATTGAGACAAGGATGGTCGCTGCGTCGCACAAAACCTAGCTCTTTACAGGATGGTTGGGAGGCACCTCTCCACAGGTATTTCACTACTCTGTTTCACATCTCCTCTCCTTTTCTCTGCTGTCTCCCTGTTTGTTTTCTCTATCGTCTCTTCTGTGCTGTTTTGGTGGCTTGTATTAAACACTGTAGATGAGCACTTTTAAACATTAAAGCTGCAGCGACAGTGCAATGCGGGCATGCAGTTTTGAGTTCTTATATATTGTTTTATAGTGAGTAAGACATGCATGCTTTTAAAGCAGCGATGTTGGAGATACAGACGGTAGCTCAGAGCCTTTTTGGCTGTATTTCAGGACTGAGAAAATGGCGGTGCTGCACTTCTCAGTAGAGTGACGCTACAGAACGACAGAGCTGTGTGTCAGAAACACAGTGCCCTCTTTTTTTCCTCCTACTCTCTCACTGACTCCCCTCTCTCCTATAGTTGCAAATACTTAAGTAATCTTGAAAACAGGAGGTGGTGCACAAATGCTGTCACTCACCTCATGTAGTTGTGACATGGTCAGTCTTTGCACACAAACTAGGCATGCATGTGAATGCACATGTAAACAACAAGCCGCTGCAGCATGAAGGGCAACAGAAATGAGGGAAAGAGATGGCAGCAGGTTGATCAGTGCTACATCATGATCTGCTACCAGGCTTAGCTTTTACTAGTATAAGCCATATGCACTCTGAAAGTACTCAGGAATTTAAGAGAAAAGAGCAGAGGCAGTACTTTATGTTGCCAAGAAGGTGTGCAGGAAAATGTAGGCTGGTGTGTTGTTGGGGGAACAGTCTGCCCTAAGCTAGTGCAAAGTAATTGGTCGTCCTGTCAAGTAGAGGTCATAACTGCAGTGGTTATGAGGTCAGAAGTTAAGAATGACTCAGCTGCATTGCCCCTTGTCATTGATTACACCCTCTATTGTGGTTCCCAAATATTACTGTCTTTATTTGGGTTGTCTTGTTATGGTGATACAGTGCTTTGAATACTTATCATTTTATATGTGACAAAAGCATGTATTATTTATTGATTTAGCAGACTTTTATTGGTATTTCTTGTGTTGCATGTATCCACAAGAAATCTTAAAGTACAATTTTTATTTTTGGTGTTTTGATTAAATATGATATTTTTTCAAAAACCAAAACAGCACAAGTGATTTAACCATAACACCCCCCAAAGTTTTAAATGATTTCCTCAATGATACCTATAAAATAGATTTAAGGATGTCTGAATTCCTACCTCATTGATAAATGAAATTTTTTGAAGAGTTTTTGATTTTTTTGGAAATCTGAAATCTGAAGTAGCTTTGTCTACATTGTCTCATCTTATCTTAGGTACATCTTGGAGAGCATTGGTCTTTTTTTTTGATTAATTGCATATTTATTAATTGCATGGAAATGTATGGGTGAAAACCATGTGGGACCACTAATAATATATGGTCTCCAAATGGAGAGCATTAATGTTGCATTTGTTTTCTAATTAAAGCTCACTTTGTTATTATTTTATTCACTCTCTTCTGTATGCTTGCTTTATTAGCGTGGGTGGAATTTATTTTAACTAATGTAGCATCTTGTGAAGTAACTGCACGCATAGGTAGACACCATACCATGTTGCCATTGTATTTCAACCTAACTTAGCATACTGTATGTGGGTGTGATGATGTGCACAACTTATACCTCTCTTTTGCCAATACTCATGTCTTTTTTTTCTCCTTTACAGAACTGCCCCCACAAAGCTGCCAGGGAGCCCAGTATGATAATCCCCTCTGGGGACACCTGCCAGTCAACAGGAGTGCCACAAGTGCTGCATCTTCCACCAGCCTCAGTGGCTGGGATCAACTGATAATTGACAAGAAGGACACAGAGGCTTGGCCTTCTATTACCCTCAGCCAGAGCCAGGCCTCTCCAGGAGGATGCCCTTTGGACACTGACCCTGGTCGCCTGACCAGCAGCAGCAGCAGTAGTACTAGTAGTAGTTGTAGTACAGTGAGTATGGCCACAGGGGCCAATAGCCAGACAGGCCACTTCCCTGCCAACCACCTTAGCAGCAAGGCCAACAGTGGGCCCAGCCCTGCCAATCATACTGGAACCAGCATGCTGTCTAGCCAGGTTGCAGCCAATCGCAGCTGGGGCTCTGGGCCTGGATCTTCTCATTGCCCCCCTCAGTCTTCAGTGGGGAGTGAAGGGAAGATTGAGAGCCCAGCAGGGGGAGGAGGCAGCAGGGGCTGGGGCTCTACTTCATCATCCTCCACCAACAACTTTAACTTGAACTTAAACCCTAATGCCAACCCTTCTGCCTGGCCCATGTTGGGGCATGATGGGGGTGGCACAGGGGGAGGCAGCTCAGGGGGAGCCAACACCATTTCACCTTCTCAACCTACACCTAACCTCTGTAATCCAACTGGCCCCCCACCAGCCCAGACCAGCACCTGTACCGGAGCCAACACTAACAGCAACTCCTCGGGGATTGGCAGCGCCTGGGGTAGCATGATGGCCTCTGACAGTTCAGAGCCACACCCCTCCCCGTCCACGAATGTGTCTTTCAGTTCAGAACCTCAAAACCTTAAAACTGATGGACCAAATCACACTAATAAGCAGGAACCCCCAAGCCCCATCCGCAACTTGCCTGGCTGGGGTAGTACACCTGTAGGCTTGGGTTCCATGGGCCAACCTCCACCAGGGGGCCCACAGGTCAATGGAGAAGATGGAAACTCAGTATGGGGTAACAGTGGCGACTCAAAGGCACCTTCATCTAAGGAGGCATCTGGCTGGGACTCTGGCTGGGGCCATGGAGGAGGTGGGGCAGGAAACTCTGGAGGCTGGGGTGAACAGCCTGGTGGAGGCTGGGGGAAGCAGCAGACTGAAGAGGACCAGGGAGGCTGGGATGGCCCCAGCTCTCCTCCCCAGGATCCACAGGCTAGTCCTTGGAGCAGAGCTGTGAGCACAGCTGGTGCCAGTGAAGGAAGCAGTGACAGCATGGAAGGACATTCGAGGCACAGAGACCGCTCGTCCAGAGATAATCCAGCTCCTCTGCTTCCTGCCCAGGATCTGGACCCCAGGGTGCTGTGTAACACTGGCTGGGGACAGACCCCTGTTCGCCAGCACACCTCCTGGGACATGGATGATACTAAACTTAAGAATGATGCAGGTACTGAATCATGGGGCTCTGGCCCAACCACTCCAAGTGATGCCCAAGGTCCCTCCAACACTAACATGGGTCCCTCTCAGAGGACTGACCCTGTGAGCAAAAATGATGTGCCTGGTTCTCAGGGAGCTTCTGGTTGGGGTGGAAGCGTAGCTGCCACCAACCCACCTAGCTCTGGTTGGGGGGAGCCATCTAACAACATTAAGCCCCCAGGTGGCCCTGGTGGCTGGGGTAACCCTCCAACAGGAGGCCCCACCACCAGTATACCCAAGAATGGGGGTCAGTCCTGGGGAGAGGATAAGTCAACTGGATGGGATGATACTCATATCAAGGCAACACCCCAGGGATGGGGTGATCAACCCAAAGCATCCCATAGCTGGGGCAATAGTGGAGGGAGCAATAATTCAGGGGACTGGAGGGAACCAGAAGAGAGCAAAAAGAGTCCCACCAACCCTGGCTGGGAGGGAGAAGCAGCAGGTTGGAAGGAAAAACCACGAGGCTGGGGAATGCCTTCTTCAGGACCTGGGATATCCGGAGGTGGAGGTAATGGGGGCTGGGGAGAGCAAGTTTGCCAGCGTCCCAGTGGCCCTCCCCAAGGTTGGGGGAGCAAGCCTCAGGATGGGCCAAGTGGAAATAGTGGAGGAGGGAGCATTGGCTCTTGGGGTGGCTCAGGCTCAGTGAAGCAGGGTGGAGGCTGGGGTGGAAGTAAACAGGAGTCCTCAACTGAGCCTACAGGTTGGGAAGAGCCCTCCCCACCTTCAATCCGACGTAAGATGGAGATAGATGATGGAACCTCAGCTTGGGGTGACCCTGGTACCTACAACAAGACAGTCAACCTGTGGGACAGGAATAATCCTGGAATGACTCAGTCTAAAGTTACCACTGGAGGCAATAACCCCCCAGGCCCCAATAACAACCATCCCCCCTCTCACAATCACCCCTATCACGGGCCACCTGCACCTTTACAGAACCACAACCAAAACTCACAAAACCCAGGACCCACAAGTGGACCCATGGATCCTGTTGTCCAACACCAGTCTGGGCCATCTCACAACAGGGGTCCCCTGATAACTCAAGGTAAGATAACATAGTTCAATGATTTTGCCATGTTTATGTACAGCCCACACCTCATCTGTTAAGTTTTTGGTCAGATTCATAAGCTTATAGTTTAGATAAACTACATACAAATACAAATAAATTATATGGTCAACATTTTGACTTTAAAGGTGAGTTGATGCCATACATTTACAGAGCAACTTGGTGCAAATTAGATCAAATTCATGTTTTTCCACATTTTCTTCTTCTTTATCACTGTTCAAAGTAGAGGTGTCAAACATGAAAGTTGGTTGGTTAGCACAGTGCGCTAAGCTTCTCTCTGTTGATCCACTTAAAGGTAAAATCTTGACCTAGTTTGCCCTCTTTGGATTTACATCTAATCGACTATCTAACAGAGTTAAGCAGTGTCAGCCCTGTCCCTTCATGAGGCTCCTCACATTTCACAACACCAGACTTGTCTGTGTGGGTAACTCTGGCAACCTCTCGTGGGTACCCAAAGGAAGCAGAAGAATGCTGTTTACAAAGTGTCTTGTGAAAATAGAGATTCACAACAAACAGTTTGAGACGAATCGGAAGTGTGTGATTATATGGGAGCCACCATCTGTCAGTAGTTGAGGGGAGGAGGTGGACTGAGCCCTTAGGAGCTGGAAGGGGGGCAGACGCCCCCTGCTGTCCCTTACTTAACCCTGCATGCAGAGTCTTCATTTAATTCAATCGCTTCCCAATAAAACCTAATAGCAGTCACTATTGCAGGCACAATGGTTTTTAAGCATATATTGGGTTTAAATAGAAAGAGTTAACTCCTTAATACCATTCACAACTGAGAGTAGAAAGTGAGTAAAATTTTAATAGGGTTGGTTTGTCTCAGTTTGCCATGTTTTAGATTTGTGTAGAGCCTATGCCAGTCATACCAGAAGGTTAAATGTTAACTATAATTTTGGAGCAGTCTTTAGGACTTGACCTCTCCCTGGAGAGAGGGAGCTAAGCTGAGCCTGGCACTGCCTCAAGCCCAGAGACAGTACTGTCTCTGTCATGCCAAGAGGGACTCGGCTGTGCCAAATTTTAAATGGGCAACTTCTCCCTCTATCAACCATCCTGCTAAGCCAAGTCCAGGTTCCTGCCATCCTGCACGAGTTGCACTTTTTCCCTCCAAAACAGAAGGATAATGATGGTGATGGTGTTGCCGGAGGCTCAGTTAGTTTTAAGGCTTAGTTTATGTCAGCATATGAGAAACAAATCTGGGATCTAGTATCAAAAATATGAAATATTCTATACCCACAAACTGCTGAACATGTTAATCATACTTTTGTGTTAGGCATACAGGAGTCATATCTTAGCTCACTGCCAGCAGTAAGTTGATATAGCCTGATGTTGTCTGTGAGTTGATAGATAGTTAGCAAAGAAAAGAGAAGACTCTTCTCTTCGAGATAAAGGAATGATTTGGGCTCTTAAATGTAGTAACATGGAACTATTTAGTCTCAAATTTAGTATTTTGGTTCCAAAAGAGCAAATTTGTTATGTTACATGAGCTCTAACATGAGCTAGCACAAACAATTTGACAAAGGATTCATATATGTTACTAATATTTGACAAATGCATGTTTTGTAAATTCCAGTAACCATTAACAAGGAATCATGAGGTTGGACTTGCACTAAAATGCAGTAAAAATGCAGCAAAAGTTTGATCCTGATATTTATTAAAGAAATTATCATTTAACAAAATAGCCTTATTTTGTTTCTCTTTCTCTGATATTTTTAGTTTGGAATGTAATTTTGCAGAGTTTCCTAACACATTTCTCAGCTTTCATTTGAGAAAATTTATGGCGCTAAAGCAAATGAAACAAACATGCTGGAGGTCATATTAACCTATTTTACATGTTGGTATTTGCAAGGTATTTCTATTGCCAGATCTTTGTCTTGTGTGCCCTTCAGGTTGGGGAGAGATTCCCAGCTCCCATACAAAATCTGAGAGCTCTTGGGGGGAACCTTCACCCTCTCCGGTCAGTGTGGACAATGGGACGTCTGCTTGGGGCAAACCTACTGGGAGCTGTGGAGGGTGGGGAGACAGCAACCCAGACAACTATGGCAGGGGCAACCCAGCAATGGCATCTGCATCTTGCAAACCTGGTATACAGTTTCTCCCTGTATGGTTTTTATGAAATAGTCTCAATTAAAATTGTATGCCTTTAAAGATTAATGGTGCCACATGTTTGCTCTGCTGCTGAAAAAAAGTTAAGTAATCGTCTCCTGATGAATCAAACGAACAGCATTTTATAAAGGGGAAACACGAGCACTGGAAATTTTAATCAGAAATTCACACTGACATCTGCTGGCTGTCTGGTATTTTTAGGTTTTCAGGTATTCAACTTATTTATATGAAGTAGTGAGCAATGTTATGCTCTCAGTATAAAAAAAAACTCTTCTTCATAATTGATTTTTTTACATTTATGCACCAGCCAGATGCTTAACTTTAACTTCAACCAGCTAGATTGGATTATGTTGATGTTTTTCAAGTTTCTTAAGGTAGGAAGGTGAAGAAAAATACATCCTAATTTATATGAGACTTATCTTACCATATACTTTTGAAACCTTTAGTAATATTTGTGATATCATAAATGCAGTATCTTATCTTATTTTACTAAGGAGGATAAGTTAGTAATTTTATTAAATTAAAGACAAACATCATAAAGTTGTCACATAAGGCATTTGTCACAGTATTTTTCCTCATTGCTGCTTGGTTTACCTGCTCTTTTGTGTGTTTTTTTTCTAGCACCCAAACCTATGCAAGACGGATGGGGAGGTGGAGGCGAAGAGCTGAACTTGTCGGGGGGTCAGTGGGATCCTGAGGAAGGAGACATGTGGAACAGCACTGCCTCCCAGGAGAGCAACTCCTCCTGTAACTCTTGGGGCAATGCATCTAAAAAGGTCCCACAGAAGGTGTGAGGCAGTACTAATCACCTACAGAATTGTCCTGTATACTCAATACTATTTGATACTTGCCTTAATTTTATGCAATTTTCTGAAATTATTCTGGCAATACTAACTGTCTCTCATCATCTCCTTCAGGGTAAGGTCACAGGGAAGCAAGAGGATGCCTGGATCATGAACCGTCTCATTAAACAGCTGACAGACATGGGCTTCCCCGTGAGTGAGAAATTGTAGAACTGCTGTTTCTCAATATTAGGAACTAGCATTTAAAAAAAGATGTTGGGTTTTTTTGGGGGAAATTGAAATGGGGACGCAAAGCCTTGATGCAAAGAATATGAAAATACTCAACTTTGGCATCCCCTGGAGTGAGCACAAAAACATGTACTGTGACAGACAGCAATGCTTTGAATTTAAGTTTTCTTTGTTGTGAAAATGTTAGTATTTTGTTGCATGTTAAACATATATGTATGCCATTAAGACTACTGTGACAAAACTGAACAAACACGGCATTTAAAAAACTGACACCTTGGCATGTGACAATGTGATGGGAATTTTCAAAATTTTCTGACAATTTATAGACCCAGTATCGACTCAAGAAAAAAGTCCTCTCTTTAATTAAGAATGAAAGTTGTAAATGTAGTCTTAATTTAATTGAACGGTTGTTTGTTGAAACATTGTGCATACCCTCCATTTTGCTAATGATTTGTTCCTGCATCATTAATGCTTTCTGGTTTATACTTCAGAGAGATCCAGCAGAGGAGGCTCTGAAGAGCAACAACATGAACCTGGATCAGGCCATGAGTGCCCTGCTGGAAAAGAAAACAGAACTGGACAAGCGAGGAATGGGGATAACTGGCCACGACTACAACAACGGGCTCATCAACAAGCCCATGAGCTGCCCTCGGCCTCCGATTCTTTCCAAAGATCCCTCGGCAGACCCTCGTTTGCCCTTCATGGATAAGGTACATTATCTGTTGTCATAAAAATACACTGTACATTAAATGATTTTTAATTTCAGTGTTTGTGAAGAAAATATTTGGCTGATGTTGTATATCACGGGGAAATATATAATAATGTGAGGTTCGGGCCTAATTTAAGACAGTTATTTATGTAAACATTAAAGCAAAGTGGATAGTAAAACATCCACTCCTTGTGGAGGAACTGCCCTGTGTGTTTGCCTGAAGCAGAGGCTGACTCTGTCTTTTGACTTTTCCTTTGTCCAGCAGATGCAGAGTGGAATGTTTGGCGGTGGTGGAGCAGCACAAGCCAGGGCCATGCAGCAGCCGCAGCCGCCTCCTCAGCCGCCAGTGCCGCCTCTCAGTTCCTCTCAGCCTAGTCTACGTGCTCAAGTGCCTCAGTTTCTCTCCCCTCAGGTACACACACACACAGCCTCTTTTCTCACTTACTACACAAACATGATAGAAGTCAAAGCAATTTAATGTATGCGACCATAAATATTTCTCAGTCAGATTACATCTCCACTGTAACTTTCTCATCCATCATGTATCAATCTATGGGCAGAATGTTTTTGTTTTTTTTAACTCAGACTTTATATGTGACTTAATGTAAACACTGTATGCACCAACAACAAACAGTCTTTGCTCTGTTTTGTTTGTTAATTTTATTAAAAAATGTGTTTTTAATGTCTTAAAACATTTTCCACAGGTTCAAGCACAGCTCTTACAGTTTGCAGCAAAAAACATTGGTCTGAATCCTGCACTTTTAACCTCACCAATAAACCCTCAACATATGACCCTTCTGAATCAACTTTACCAGCTGCAACTGGTAAGTTTCGATTCTGCCTCTTCTGCTTTCAGCTTTATTAGATGCAGTGTATAGAACAGTAAATGTAATCATGTATATTGGAGTTCACATCACAAATATCTTGGACCCAAAACCTGCAAAGACCAAATATATCAGGAACATTTTTGTTTGACTGTAAATTTGCACTTTCTTGTGTTTAGTACATATAGATTATGTAATTTTATTGCGTGCCATTTTTGATTTGATTTTTTTTTTTACTGTTGAGTTATAACTATAGTTGCAGACAAAGTGACGTCTTTTAATATTGAAACCATGCTTTTACCCAATACAAAGGCATACCAGCGTTTACAAATTCAGCAGCAGATGTTGCAGGCGCAGCGCAACGTATCTGGCCCCATTCGACAACAAGAGCAGCAAGTAAGTTTACTGTCTTAATCCTCTGTTTCCTTCTCCTTCCAGCTCTCTGTTATTTCCTCTGTTCACTCGAATTCTCAAATGTACTTATATTATTGAAAACAAACTATGGTTAAAAACAGTTCACATCATTGTTGATTTCAATATAAATTCAGTTATCACTACACCTGCGCGTTATAGATCCTGACAATGTCTCCTTTATGATGTCATCCCAGGTTGCACGTACAATCAATAACATGCAGCAGCAGATCCAACAGCACCAGCGTCAGCTGGCCCAGGCTCTGCTGATAAAGCAGCAGCAACAACAGCCGCCCCCCTCTCACACGGGCTTGCATCCTGGCGGGGCCAAATCCACCCTGGATTCATTTCCAGGTCACCCCCAGGCTCCAAGCCTTCCTGACCTGCAGACCAAAGAGCCGCAGTCATCTCCCAATACCTACAGCCCCTACTCTCTCTGTGAGTGGCTTAAACCTTTCTTTTTCCAGGATTTTAATAAGGCTTTGTTATTTCTTGTGGGCATATGTAGTAACTTCTGTCTCTGTCACCTCAGCTGGACTGAATCCAAACATGAATGTAAATTGCATGGAGGTGGGAAGTCTGTCTATGAAGGAACCTCCCCAGCCTCAATCGCGCCTATCACAGTGGACACATCCCCACTCCATGGAGAGCCTCTCTGGAAACTCCTCTCCTCTAGAGCCCAACCTGGGAAAGCATGGTGAGACAAGAAAGGGAATGCTGGGTAATCAAAAATCCTTGTTAGAGAACATTTTATCTCATATATGATACATAGTTTGTATTTATGATAACTTTTCATTAAAAATCAAAAAGGTTTTCCTTTTCTAAAATAATCCTCACTTCCACATCAAGGCCCTTTGACACTTTTCATACGTTATTATACCTGTGGTTGATCTGCAAAATGCTTATTTGGGCTGCAGGTCATCCAGGAAGTTTCTACTTACCATGAGATTGACACCATAGTGTGTGTGAGGAAGACATTTAAATTTCTGTTCAGGACAGAATGATTTAAAGATATATTATAATGTGATATAAATATACTTGAACAACTAAGTTACAATTAGTGTAAAAAAACACAGTCTCCTCAAGTCCAAATTCAAAACACTTTTTAATTACACTTTTTACTTTTCTCAGGTGCCAACCTGGGCCCTCCTGGTAAGCCCCATCAGCTGGAGGACTCTTACAGCCCTTACAACCTGATGTCCAGCTCAGAGTCTCCAACCAGCCCCCTGGTCCCCCCTGACAGCTGGGGGCAGGGCAAGAGCAGCAGTGACAAGATGGCCAATGGGACCAATATCAACTGGCCACCAGGTTGGGGACACTTGGAGAATTCACTGTAGTGGCACAGTTTGTCATCTAGAGCCAGATATGGATCGCTGTCAACCAGTTAATTTCACCTGGTTATGGAATCTACTTTCATGATTTTACTTAGTAAGAAATAGAAAAGCTGAAAATCAAAAGCAACTCTTACTGGAACTCTGCAGCAACTTAATTGTTGAAGGGACAGCGTGATTCGAAAAATGGTTGCAGCATATAAGAAAACCGTCTAGTACTAAGCTGTGACCATCACCTCTGTCACTTTCCTATTATTGAAGTATTGGGTAAATTCTGATGAATGATTTTCACTTGGTTGGTAGCTGTGAATTAATTCAAGATTTTTAAATAGGTAATCTTTAATAGCATTCTTTTCTATAATAAAAAAAAAAACAACTTTTTTTTTTTTATTTAAATTTTCAGAGTTCTGCCCCGGTGTGCCCTGGAAGGGTCTCCAGAACATCGACCCTGAAACTGACCCCAACGTAACCCCCGGCAGTGTTCCCAGCGGGCCCACCATCAACACCAACATCCAAGATGTCAACCGCTACCTGCTGCGAGACAGGAGTGGAGGTGGGGAAGAGGTCATAGAGTTTCAGAACAAATGCTTATTAGAAGCATCTTTGTTAAGACACCTAGTAAGAAGTTTTTGTGACTTGGTTCTAGCCACCAAGGCAAATGTCACAGTCTCGCAAAACAGTGAATTTGAAAAACCTGCTGCCATCGGAGCCTGCTTCTTACTCTTTTGTTCTTCATTTTCCTACTTTTAACTGCCTCTATAATCATTGTCATTGACCAGTTTATCCTCTTCTCTTCTTAACAAGCTTACTATCATCATTTGTTGTGCATTTTTCCTTTATTCCATTTTCTCTCTGCTACTTTTTCCTTATTTGTTTTTGTCTGTCTCTTTGTTTGTGTTGATGGCATCGGCTTAGGCTCCTCTCCCACTTCATCTCAGAACGAGGCTCTGCCTCCCTCCACTGATTGGCCAGTCAGTGCCTACACTAGCTCGTTCAGTCTGTCGTCCCAGGAGACGGACGATGCAGGTACATGGTTTATACATAACGCCCCCTTCTCACATGCACACACATGCTCACAAAACAGTGGCTGAATCACTGCAAATCAGTGTTATCCCCTTCCTCCTTTTGTTGTTTGAACCAGAGCCACGACCACAGTATCTCCTGTCCATCCAAGTAACTGCTCCTGATTAAATAGAACCCTCATTTAAGCTCTCTTCCCATCAGCTGTGCACATTTCCCCTGAGGTGTATCTACTTTATCTCTTTGCTCCTTGTGTGTGTGGCATGGGAAGTACTGCAATTTGGTCAAATGTGAGAGAACTTTTTAGTCCGATCGTTTTGCCCTGTGGGGCACCATTTTTGTGGGACCTGCTTTCTTTTGGTCACTTGGTTCTTCAGACCGACATTTTCGGTCTTTTTCATCCAGGTAAACTGTCAGAGATGAAATCTACTTGGTCTCCAGGACCCATTTCTCACAGCCAAGCCTCTCTATCCCATGAGCTGTGGAAGGTCCCTCAAGGCCCCCGGAGCAGCAACACAGCCCCTTCCCGCCCCCCGCCTGGCCTCACAAACACCAAGCCTTCTTCGACTTGGGGGGGCAACTCCCTAGGTCTTGCCCAAGGCTGGAGCAGCTCTTACACCGCAGGTAGTTTTAAAGGGAAATTTTTATCCTCCTTAATTGCTTTCCTCTGTGATAGGATCTATGATTTTTTGATGAAAATTGTCTAATTATCAAACCAAGATATGCAGGGAAATATCACAGGTTTAATAGAAGACTAACTAAACTCCATCATCAGTTAGAACTTTTAAACTTTTTATTATGTCTTTTTTGGAAGCTTTTTATTTGTAAATAACAACAATTATTCAATCAAGCCAATTAAGTGTTGCATTAATTTTTGTCATTTTCCCAGGTAGACTTATTTTGCTATTATCTCTTATTATCAAAAACCTGTAGGGGGGCAGAAAAATGTAACAATGAAAATCGTCAATGTAACGACGAAAAAAAACATTTATTCTGAAATCAAATACATTACTTTCGATTAGAAAGGACAGTGAAACGGGCTTATTGTTCTTTTCAAGTCGTACAAGAATAATTCTAACATTTTTTTATCCTCTTTTTTGCAGACTGTCTTGCAGGAAACATTTAAACATGACAAACGTTAATCTTTGCCCTTATGTAAAATATTACACATAAAAGTCTTTAAAAATCGGGCACTTGAGACATACTACATAACAAAATTTAATACGTCTTTTGCTGTCATGCTGTGAGTCGTCTAAAGGTCAGGTACTGGAACCAATGTGTAACTGTGTACAGTTGTAAAGTATGAGTACACTGAAAGAACAGTTAGCACTTTGATGTGGCGTACAACCACAGAACAGCTTCCAAAGTACAGAAAAGTCAGGCGGGGCTAGCAACGACTTCAAGTGTTGTTGTGGTTGAGCAAGTGTTAACTGACACTGTATGTTTTTTTGTTTTGTTTTGTTTTCTCAGTAACCGTTAGTAACTGATTTTGGTTTCAGACAAACTCTGTAAGCATAAAGTTCACGCTATCAAATGTCTGTGTCTCTCTGCTATACAGCAGGAACCACATGGAGTACAGACAGCTCCAACAGGACCAGCAGCTGGCTGGTTCTGAGGAACCTCACTCCACAGGTAACGGTTTGCAACCAACTGCTTCTTTGTAGCCTTCAAGCATTTTGAATGAATGGTCTGTCCGCTAATAGCCTTCTGTTGGTGTATTCCAGATTGACGGTTCAACTCTGCGTACACTGTGCATGCAGCATGGCCCCCTTATTACATTCCACCTCAACCTGACACAGGGCAACGCTGTGGTGCGCTATAGCTCAAAGGATGAAGCTGCCAAGGCTCAGAAGTCCCTGCACATGTACGTCTCCTGAAGAACTGCTTCAAAGTGTTTGGCTCAGTTGATTTTTAAGAAGTTTTAACGATTGCTCATCTACTATTTTGTCTCTATCCAGGTGCGTGCTCGGGAACACCACCATCCTGGCAGAGTTTGCTGGGGAAGAGGAAGTGAACCGCTTCTTTGCACAGGGCCAGTTACTTGGTGGAACAACCAGCTGGCAAGCCACTCCAGGCACCAATCAGACAAGGATGGGCGGCGCTGGGTCCGGAGCCTCCCATCCCATCGGACACTCACCCCACTGGAACAACAACAATGGCAGCAGCAGCAGCAGCAGTAGCAGTGGCCTGGGAACAGGTGGCGCAAAGGCGGGCGGAGAGTTGCTGTGGGGTGGCGTGCAGCAGTATTCTAGCCTGTGGGGACCCCCGAGTGGAGAGGAGGGACGAGTCATGGGGAGTCCCACCCCAATCAATACGCTTCTGCCTGGGGACCTGCTGAGTGGGGAGTCCATGTAGGACAGAAGAGCCCCGGGCTTGACAGACACCAACCGGAGCAAAAACCTTGCAAATCATTGTGGAGATAATCAGTGTGGGTGTTACGGTGAAAAGGAGAGACGAGAGGAGGACGAGGCTACATCCTTGCTGCTCACCCTCACCAGCCTCCTAGCCTCCTTTTGATTTTTAATGACATTTCAGTTGCAGTTCTTGTGTGAATCTCAGTGGGAGATTTTGATCACAGTGTTCAGCTCTTACTGTTGGAGACACAGGAAGAAGTCTTTCCTTCAGCAAAGAAAGAGAACTTTTTACAGAAATGAACTTTTGCCGAACTTTTTCGCCGTGTGAAACATGGACTTGAGTCAAACTGACATAATGACGAGCTGCCATCTTTTAACTTGCGTAATCCCTCTCCGCCTTTTGAGGCAATCATACTGCACCTCAGAGATCCATTAAAAGGCATCATTCCCAAAGTGAAAACCCTTCAATCAGAGTGGTTGTCGAACTTTCAGCTGGTCCAGATTCAACATTTGTTTCACTCAGCACTAATATTAGCCTTAACCTCTTTCCTGCCCTGCTATCCTCACTTACTGTACTTGGTGAAGAAGCATACGGACACTTGCACACCCTTATTTCTGAGCCAGTGAAACCTGAGTGGCGAGTACATGCTGCTGCTGCTTAACATAAGCAACCACAGCTCACAACTTGAGTGCATTTTTTGCAAGCAGATTGAGTTCCCCACACAATGCTCAAAGGGAATGATGCAACTCTGTTCGCCATGTTCAAGCCATTTATTTTTGTAGTGGTTTTGTTTTGGGGATTTTTTTTTTGTTGTTTTTCTGCTTAAACCATTGCAAACAAAGCTAAAAACTGATATTATTCAAATGTGTCTCTCAATCTTACCTGGTGGGGGGAGAGATCCGGGGGTCGACGCATGTACAGTCATAGACGTGATGGATGACAAAATGAACCACTGCTATTACTATAGAACTGTAAAGACAATTACTTCAATGCACCTCAACTCATCTGCGGGGGGTACTCGCAGTTCGGTCTCAGTCTCGGACCCTCTCACTGATGTTGTGGAAAACCTCAAGTAGTAAATGTTTCCCGCCAGTGTGTCGTCAGTGACCCCCACCCCTGCTCCACCTGCAAAAACACCATTTCAAGTGACGTGCAATATAAGCCACAGACTCTACCGTCCAAGCACCCTACGAAGACCTCTCACAGTCAGAGAGGAGACTATAAGGAATGATTGAACTGCAAAAGCTCTATCTGCCCTGCAACCCCCCCAAGCCCCCCTAAAACTGCCACTACTACCACCCCGCCCCACCCCAAGAGTGTGTGAGCTCGGGAGAGTAACAGCTGGTCTTTAACCACCTTCTGTCCAAAATACAAGGACGTACACACAAAGCACTTCTTCAGCCAGCCTACTCTCCACACTTATGCCAGTGACTAGTTTTGGGGGAGAAGGATGGACAGGTGTGCGTGTGTGTGTGTGTTTGAGAGAGTGTGTGTTTTTGTGTATGTTTGTTTGTGCGTGTGCTTGGGGAGAAGGCATCAAACCAAAATGAGAGGAGCCTGTTTTCCTTTTTACCCAGAAGACCAGATGACCTTTTATGTTTATTTCTTTTTGCCCAAATTTGTGTAGGTAGAAAAGTATGAAGCAAAGATATGTGAATAGGTGGTCTATCATAGCACTTAGCAAGAGCTTTGCAGCTCGTTATACCCTTAATGCCAACAAATAGAAGAAAGGAGAAGCGACACTGGCAAATAAAAAACAAAAAAACCTGAAAAAACATGGACAAAAAAGCAATCTGCGTAGTGGCTTCTCTATATACTTAATTTTTTAACTTAACACGGATGTGAAGATGTTTTTTGTTTTTGTTTTTGTTTTTTATCCTTCTTCCCTCAAATCGGTGGGACCAGGAAGGATGGCAAACATGGTAGCAAAGTGAAGGGAAATACAAAGAAAGAACTAACTCAACTGATGATGGGTGCAGCAGGGAAAGATCCCAAAGCACTCATCCTTACTCTCTTTATCAAAGTAAATATCACTGTTACATGGCATACTTTGAAATCTTTAGCCTTGGTGTCTGGAAACGTTCTACATGTTCATGTTCTACTGGGTCCAGCAGGGAGGATCGCCATCGATTTTTTTGTCCCTTTTCATTTTCTTCATTCTCTTTCTATTGGAGGCCCTGCCAACCTGTGTGATAGTGCGGCCACTGAGTGCCTGCCTGCTGCAGAGTGCAGTGCTCTGCAGCAGCCCTCACCCAACCCCACCCTGCTCGCTCGCTCGCTGCCTCCCTGCGGATCCCTACAGACTGGCTTCCCTCCTCTTCCCTCCCCACCGGCCTACAGGCCAAGAGCAGCTCTTTTAGAACTGGCCCACCTGTATTAAATTTACTACTACTGCTGCGCCAGTCTGTCCTCAGCAACCTCCAACTCCACTCTCTCTGTCTCTTTCCTGCAAGGATCACTTTAGCCAGAGGCGGAGGTGTTTGATGTATATCTTTTTTTTTTTTTCCTCTTGGTTTTTTGAAATTGCCAGTGTGCATTTTTTAAATTTTATTGTTGTCATGGAGTTTGCTGATATTGTTGCTGTTTATCATTGATGATATAGATAATGATTGTTTTCTAATGATGATTTCATGGCTTTTTAATATTGGTCTTTATGCAGTGTTCAGCTTCTCTCCT
Organism: Acanthurus tractus; assembly: GCA_029783725.1. Taxonomy (NCBI): domain Eukaryota; kingdom Metazoa; phylum Chordata; class Actinopteri; order Acanthuriformes; family Acanthuridae; genus Acanthurus; species Acanthurus tractus. The sequence continues at coordinate 5,695,023 of JAQNCA010000011.1, forward strand.
GCCCCTCCCGCAGCCTCCGAGGCAGAAGCAGTTTGTAGTCAGAGGTACGCCTCAGCTGTGCAGCAAGGCCACAGGAAACACTGCAGATCTCAGACGAGACTGGTGGGGTTGTAGGAATCAGACAGGGTTTGAAGGGTCAAAATTAAATTGGGTTTGTGTTAGTCAGAGGTTCCCCTGGATAGTGAGCCAGCTTCTTCTGTCAATCCTGGGGCACCCACCTCTCACTTTGTTGTCTCATAACACACACATCCTTTAGTGTTGATGGGCCTCACTCACACTGGTGCTTTATGTTTAACTCTGGGAGCACGCAGTTAAACTTAGAACCACCTCAAAACTGACAAACAGCCTTCCATTTCTATGCAAAGACAAGGAGGTGTTCGTTCACAGCCATCTAGAAAATCACAGCCATCCCCCTACATCTGCCAATCTTCTCTTATCTCTCAACCTTTACTTACCAGGCAGCTTCCCTTGAAAAAAAAAACCCTGGAAGGTATGAAGGGGACACTGAAAGAGCCCCATTTCAAGGGGTTAGTCTCCCACTGTGTGAACAGAGCTACTAGATGACACTAAATGACCTGCTGGAGGAACTGTCGGTTGGCAAACAGAGTCATTTCTTCAGTCTTGTGCCAACTGATCCGCAAATATTTACTTCCACCTTGCCATATTTCAATCTATCTTTAACGTGACGAGACTTAAACTTCTTTTTATTGCTGCAGGGGCGTACACCACAAGCTCCAGCTGTAGGAGGCTTGAGGAGTAGAAGGGCAGGACAGATGAATTGTACTGGTCTTTCACCAGTAAGGGGACTGGAAAATTTAATGGAGAGCTAGGCTGCAGAACGGAGGAGGGAGAGGGGGTTAGGGGTGGGGTTCCTGTATGTGTCTGTGCACTGTTTATTGGTCACATCGGGTACATCTCTTTAAAAACCAAAAACATCTTTTTCTTTATCATCAAGGTTTTCACAAAAACCACAAACTACAAAAAAAAAAACAGAAAAAAAGAAAAAAAAACAAAGTCTGTTTCAGCTGTGCACTCCGAGGCTGTGATGCCTGTGTTCTGTTTCTCTGCAAGCTGCCGCCTTTTCACCCCGTCTGGACTCGTTCTCTGGGCCACATGTGGGGAAGCTGTATCCAGGTGGTTCATTATGGACCTCCAACCTGATGGCCGCGACAGCCGGTTTATAACAGGTCATTTCTGCACATCTGGCTTTTGGGTCAAGGGTCCAAGCAGGGACCCGGCGTATCAGCAGAAATAGGGACACACCTCAAGTTTGGTACCAAGTCTTAAAACTTTTGGGATTTGCCCTCTTCCAGAGTCGCTTGAGACTCGCACCATTCAACAAAACAATCACTATTGCCTGTGTTGTCTGTTTGTGTGTTTGTTTGTTTCTTAAAAACCTGCATTTACTCCACACTGGACTTGAATCAAGGGACTGGTGTTGAAGCGGGGAGTCGAATAGAAGTGGGAGGGCGGGTGACTGGGACGGAGGTCGAGTCTCGGATGTGCCCTGGATTTCTTGGCGCAGCACCAGCACTGAGAGCCCCGGCCCCTCCCACACCCTTTGCCTCTTATCTACCTGTCTAGTGTTGGAAATTAGATGCTCTCCCTTTCCTTTTTTTTTATAATTTTAAGTCACACGGACTCAAAGGCAACTGGAGCTTGAGCAAATTATGCTTCTCAATCATGATCTGAAAAGGGTATGGGGCAGGGGCCTCTAAAAGAGTTAAATTAGCAAATTTCTCTTTAAAAGAAAACGAAGGCCTGGGTTGAATATGCACATGCTAGTTCATATACAGTATACAACCAAGAGTTCAGAATGGGTGTATGTGTGTATATGGCTAGATCTCTCTGTTTTCCACTTAACCTAAGCCCCCTCCTTGCCCTGCCTTCAGCCCTTACCCTGTGTATCCTCCTCAACATTATATTTCCCAAGACAAGATCATAAACATATCAGAGTAATACAAAATAATGAAGACAAATACTTGAATCAAAAGAAGCGCCAATAATGTAATGTGAACACTTTTTGTAGTGGTTTTTCTTTTTTTTTTCTTCTTTTTTTTGTCTCATTCATACACTTCAGAGATTTTTTGATAGCATCGGTTCAGAGTGAATTAAATTTGAAATACGAGTGTTGTTGAAAAACAAAGATCGATATAAAGGCAAATTTACATCTGTTGTATTTGAGTGTTTGCACAAGGCTGCTTGTACTGTATGTTGTATGATTGAACTGTTTTGCGCGCGAGGTGAAAATGTACGAGAGCTCGTGATAACAGCGGAGGAAATTTCCGCTTTGTGATTCTTTTCGATTCAGTATACTTTTGTTGTTGATTTTGTTTTTTTTGTTTTTTTTTTCTTTTTGCTTGTCAAAAATATATTCTGATGTTAATTGTTACTAGCCTCTAGCGTTGCACTGAGTGTCAGCCTCACCCCTCATCCAGCTAAATGAACAACATGATACAAGTACTGAGGGGAGACGGGGACAGTTCAAGTGTAAATGTTTACTCAAGGACTAAAATAAGTGTGTTTTTAAAATGTAATGTTTATCTACCTTAGTGGCTTTCATTGTGGAATAATCCAAGAAAGTATGGATCATAATTGAGTATTGCACCATTTTTTCAGACTGTAAACCTAAAAAAGAAAAAAACAAGAAAACTGAAAAAAAAAATCACAAATGTTTGAAAAAAAATGCAGCAAAAAAAAGTATTTTGCAGACCTGTGGCCATAGATTGGGGTAGAAGGACTTCAGCTCTCCCGAATCTGAGCAACAGAGAGAGTGAATGACAAGACATCAGACTGAGCCTTGGCTTCGAGGGCTCACTTCAGAGGTGCCTACCTTTTTGGTTTGTTAGCTTTCGTTCTGTTTTCACATATGTTCACTTCACTCATGTTGTCGTTTGATTTTCCTGCAAGGCCACTGACAGTTTACAAACACTTTGTTTTTTTCTGGAGTTCAGAAAAAAAGAAAAAAAAATCAGCAACACAAAAGAATCAAAACCATGGGAATGTTGGAAAAAGAAAAAAAAAGGACAAATGCTTCCATTTTTTTAAAGAAAAAAGTGCAACACAACACTTCAGAAAGAAGATTTATTGTGCTACTATCAGAACTCTGGGATTGAACAGTGTTGTCTTGTTCTGTTTAACCTTCTTTGTTCTGTGTTAATGTTAATTTCATGGACTTTCTGAAGCCTGTACGTTTTGTGTTGATTATATATATTTTTCCTTTATATAAAAAAGAAAAAAAGAAAAGAAAAAAAGACATAATTGCTCACTATCTTGCACACACACGAAAAAGTGGATCTTGTCTCAGGAAGGCCAGGGTTCCAGAGTACCAACTCCACGCCATTTTAATGTACATTTTTATGATGAGTGAAAAAAAGAAAAAAAAATGATGATTTAAAAGAAACAATTCTAAGCACTGAAAGTTATGGATTTCAGAAGAAGAGAAAATACCTTTTGTTTCTAAATCCGTAGCAGTTACATAATAACCAAATAATGGACTTTAAATGAAAATGGAGTGCTTTATATATAAATCTATATATTAAAATTGCTTTACATTTAAAAACAAACAAAAAAGGTCAATGATTTTGATTGTTTAAAAAAAAGACAGTGAATAACATGCAAAATGCTGTATGTTTGAATCTTTATTGTGTTTTCTTAATGAGGTCCCGTCCTGACTGAATCAGGAACATTGTGCATTACTCTTTCTTTCCTCTTTTTCTCTCTCTCTCTCTCTCTCTCTCTATCTCTCTCTCTCTCATTCTCCCACAGCGGGTATTATTATTATTATTATTATTATTATTATCAATAGGTGAATCAGACTTTTGTGGAACATTTTTCACATTTTGGAGGATGTTTGTAAAACATGAGCTGGTTGTAAAGGATCATGAAACTATGCACAAGTGTGTTGGGGGGCGGGGGGATCGAAGATGGGGTTTTATGGCCTACTTCTACGTGGCTGATCTAATGCAGGGGTTTTGGGATCCAATGTGTTTCTTCTTTCTTTTTTTTTTGTTTTTGTTTCCTTTTTTTTCTTTATTGTTTTTGAAGGGGGTGGAGGGGGGTGGAAAAGGTAAGCTCCCCCCGCCTCCAGCTTCCCACCCCTGATTCAGATTGACCTAGCGCTACATCGCCATGCTGTGTATTCCTAAAACCAATGAGCGTCTCACTCTTTAGCACTGTGGGATTCTAGCCTGTCACCCTCAACGGGGTTTTTTTCTCAGTTGTTACGGTTTTTCTTGAGGGGTGGGCTGGGGGGGTGGTATGGGATTAGGGCTGCTTTTTGGGGTTTTTTTTGTTTGTTTGTTTTTTTTGGCCTTTTTTTTTTTAAATATTAAGTAAAAATGTCTGTACTGAGATTTAATGAAAAGTCAGTGGCTTGTAATGTTTTATTTTTTCTCTCTGTATATCTCTTTCTCCTCATAGAATGTGATTGTTAAATGACATGCACCGAAACAAATGTTTTCATGAACTATGGAGCTTCTTTCAAATATTAATAAAATAGCTTTTTTCTTGGCTGTTAAAAATGTGACGGATGGTTTTTCTGTGTTTGTCTCTCTGCCTTTGTTCCACTAAACTGAGACCTGTCTTACTTCCTGTCTTACTTCCTGGGTGAGAGGTCAGATATTGAGATATATTGATATTGAGAGAGAGCTCCGATATTGCACTGCTGTTGATCTGGTGTAATTTCCTCCTCATGTTTGCTTCACCATTAATATGATATCACAAGTCACGTCGAGCCTAGAGGGCGAGCTGTCTGGGGCAGGCGTAATAGTTGTCTTGCGGTTGTCGGATGTTGGGGTTAGCATACACAGGAAAGCTGACTTCCTCCAGGTGTGATGGGGCCTCCTGGTTATTTTGGGGGATTCTGACGCTCTGCTGCTTCCAGGTCATTTCCTCATAAATAGCGACAGGAGCTTGTGGTGTGTGATGACGCTTCAACTGCACCTACAACACATTATTTCTGACTTGTTAAGAAACTAGTTTATGCTCAGTGTGTTCAGTAAAATATATGCAGCTTCTGCACTTAAGAATTACTTCTTGTATGTTCATACTCAAAGCCTCAAGCAACAGTATGTATTTGTGTCTTTTTCAACAATTATTTGGCAGGATGATAACAAAGAAGTCAAATGTCCATCACCAGTCTCCTGAAGGTGATGTCTTAAAAACTCTTGCTTAGTTTGACTAAAACATTTAGTGTGCTATCTTAAAAAATCTATTGGCATCAAGTGTTTAAAAAAAAGAGGCTTGAACCAGAATATTTTTGGCAATATGGCTTAAAAATGACAAATTATCAAAACGTTTGATGAACCAATTTATGCACATGTTAAATAAAGAATGCCACTTGAAATTTTTTATCCTGCAGAACATAAACTTTGTTCTTTGTCAAGCCCTCTTTGTAACTCCCACTCAACTTGAGGCACCTAATTTAAGATACAGACAAAAATAAAAGTTCTGAATGATGTTCTTGTTCTTTTTTGAGGCTGTTATTTGTTGAAGTTGTGAAACAATAGAACACCGCATGCCCGCTGACCTTGCTATTCACTTTTCCTTTGACTATCTCATAATAATTTGGACTTTTGCCTTTGCCATTTTGCATCATGTCACAGTTTTTGTGACTCATGCACCAACAGTTCCGGCATTAATCATCAGCCCTTTCCATGGAAACTCCCTTGCGAAATGAAATAGATTTCAGGTTGTCAGGCCTTTTTTAAAGCTGACACATTAATTGATATTCAACTTAATTGGACTCCCTTGTGTATCTGTCTTTGTCACTTTGATGTACAGCAGTTGTTCCCTGAATAGCTGCTCAGTAAGTCACTGCAAATCTACAGTATGTGACAAGAGGGAAAGACGTGTCAAACAAACTGTGTTGCCAAAGTGCTTAGCAACAACTACTGGAAAACAGTTTGCAGCATTGTTGCTTCACAACATAACAGACCTCAGAAATGTCACAGGATGTTAAATCTGCATCTCTGTTGACGTAATATTGGTTAAATTGTAAATACTCACACATTTCTCTAAAGCCAGCCAGCAGAGTGTGAACAGAAGAAGCCCTGCTGCTGTCAAGATGGTCAAGAGCAGTGGAAGGTAACTAGGGGAGCAACGGCACGACCCCCCTGCAGCAAAACACACCAATGCATATAAAAATCCAAACAGAGGAACTTGGATTGAACCACAGCAGATGTAAATACTGAACTGTGAGGGGTTTGAAACACATACCTGTGCCTTCAACCAACAAGAAGACCTTTTGAGAGCTGAGGATGATCCGGTCAGAGAGGTTGTGCTCTCCGTAGCTCAGCTCCCACACGTAGAGTCCTGTGTCACTGGGCTGCAGGTGAGATATGGTCACATTGACCTGCAGAGAGTCCAGTCCTCCACGGAGCCGCAGTCGCCCCCTCTGCTCGGGTGCCACCCTGAGTTCGCCCTCAGCCACCGACAGCAGGGTGGTCTGCCTCTGGGCAGTGCGGTGGTAAAGGTGGAGGCCTGTCAGGCAGCCGTGGCCCTGCTGGGGGGAACAGGAGAGCTCCAGTGACTGGTTCTCTATCTGCTGCCTGAAGATCAACTCTGCATGGGCTGAGGAAGACAGCTGAGTTTCAACTTTTGTAAAAAAAAAAAAAATATATATATATATATATATATGCAGTTGATGACAGATTTTAGTCATCCAGCATGCTGAGACACTTCAAACTGAAATCTTTCTGCAATTATTGGATAGTTTGTCATTAAATGTTGTCTATGTGACCTCAATATGATTATTTCTACTGACTTTTAAGTTTTTTAAGCAATTTATCTAAACATCAAACATATTCTTATTCCCCTAAGGATAAATACTTCTGATGATCACTCAACTTTTCTAGGTGGCGCTAAAGGCGAGCAAGGCACTATTTCAGCTGGCACTGGGTGAGAGCAGAGTAACAGCGACTACAAACCTGGCAAACCATTAAATCAGAGTGTCGGCTAAAGTCTTTGGTCTGTGGAAGGAAACATGCAGGCACATGCGGGACGTTCAAACCCCACAGAGGCTGAAACCAGCTGGCTGCTTCAAACCCACAAACTCTTTATGTCTTTGAGGTGACACCGCTGACCTTCATCGGCAAACATCCCCAACACATCATCAGGCAAAATGTCTGTTTGTTAGGCTTATAATATTTATTCCAACAAAACAAAAAAATGGCAAATAAAGAATTTAAATTCACCCTCAGAATGTAAATCCAATTTAAAAACAAGACTTTTTTCTGCAAATTAGCAAATTTTAGCTAATTTACTTAAAGAACATAGTGAACACGGTTAGTATTATATCTGCTGAACATCTGCATTTCATATGCTGATGTTAGCATTTAGCCCCGTCTAGCACAGTTTCACAGAGTGATTGAACTCCTCCCAGTGATTAAAGGCAAACCATGCTGGTTTCACTTTATGCTTATAAGAAGGAAGAGCAGTAAAATTCTGACTCCTGTAAGTAAAGTTGTTGTAAAATGTAATTTTCTCTTACCTTCGAGAAGCCAAATAAAAATGAGAATGCATTCCAAGTTCGTCTTCATGGCCTTTTTCAGCTACAAAAGCACAATATGCACCAAAGTGAAGTCATATTTGTACTCCTCCTGTTTCCTGTTAGGCTCTGTGGACGACCTCAATGTATTTATTGTTCTTACTCTCATACAGGAAGAAGACTTTAAAGCAGACCTCCCTAAACACAATGGCATTGTCAGATTGAGTTTTTTACGATTTCTCAGACTCAGGATGTTAAGCATTAGACTTTTAAGAAATCAACAAAGTTTTATAATTCAATTTCTTGCGAGGGATTTGTGAGTAATAAACATTGTGCAAAAGATTTCTTACTTTCAAAAACCAGGTTGTTTCACTTTGTACTATGGGATGTGTCTCAAGATCAGTCAGTTCAGATCTTCAGCGAGACATGTCTGCAGATTACAGCAATACAGCTGCCCTGCAGTAAAAGCAAACTGGTGACTCTGTATTTCTGTGAGGTGAAATAAGGAGTCCGGGCTGCTGTGACGGGCAAACATGTGACTCACATGTAAACAAAACTATGACTGAAAACACTGAATCAAAACCTGTTATTGTCTGATTATATCTCTTTTCTTGCCGGACTAGTTGTGGATGAGTGATTACCAGTTGATGTTTTGTCTAGCTTTACAAAAGTGCTCACTTTTCATTTGATGTGAATTTGAACTGTAAAAACAGTCAAATAATGGCTGATGAAGCTTTTTGATGTTGTTCACTGATGCAAAACCACAAACCAGCATATTCAAAACAAACCGAAAAACAAGAAAATGGTTCTCTTCCCTTTTCTCCTGCTTATGAAAATCAAACTTTCCTTTTCTAACAGGCAAATGTGATGAACAGAAGAGCAAAAGACCTCTGGGTATTTTAGTCTGTAAGACATCCAGAAAGCAGCAGCCTGAAAATAAAGGTGAAAAATAACTTGAATTTCACTACATTTTTGGGCAGCCAAGGCAGCAGGATGAACACCTGAAGAAAATCATCAGTGTGAAAGCAGCCATGACTGAATCCAGGCTACCGCAGCTGTTAACTATTCAAGAGAAGTTTGATTGGATGATTGGACTCAGGTGTGCAGTGCTGCTCTGACGACACTGATTGTTTGGGTAAAGTTTAAAATGCTCGGTTGCTCGTGCTGCTTTGTTGTCTTGTGGGTCAGAAAGGAGTGTT
>JAQNCA010000011.1:5714385-5726114 GCA_029783725.1 Acanthurus tractus
ACAGAGGTAAAAACCTGGTCGATGGAGTGTAACTTCTTCTAATGCTGCAATAACTTGACACCAAGCTCATGAGTTATTAATTCAGAAATAACAGTTTTGCTTCAGAAACTTAAGTGTTCACACTTAAAAAAATAATACCAGCATGGTAAATACATAAATAAGAATAAGTGACTCCCCAATGATGAAACAAACTGAGAACAAAGTGTTTTTCAAATTTCAAACTCATCGGAACGTTTAGAAGTGAACGTTTGTTAACACTGATTTGTCACCAACAGAGACACTGAATGACTGATAGATCATCAGCAATAGCTGCTCTTGTCTGGTGCTTCATATGGTAAGAGTATATTTTTGGTCTAATGTGCCTGTATGTATCAAGTTACAATATAACATATATTAAAGTTGAGTCTTTGTCTGTCCATAGAAACACCCACAAAAATGGAAAGCAGTTTCTCAGAGAAAGGTGAGTATATCATCTTACAATTCAGAACAGCTGACAGTAACAGACCCAGAATATATTAAAACAGTTGAAGAGTCAGTTCACCCACATAAAAACCTGCTATTTTAAACCACAATATAAAACACAATATATGCTGACAGATCTTTTTGTATCTAATAACTTTGCTGAAGTAACCCTTTATACTCAGCTTTAAAATACATAATAACTTATACAAAGTAAATTCCAGCCATCCTTAGACTCAAACAAAGAGACCGACATCTGACCAATGACAACTATTCAATTGATTACACAATTACTGAACAGTTCTTCTGTCTAATTCTAGTGCAGCAGTTTATCATTGTGTTCCGATGTACAGACACCAGGCATGTCATGTTATTACATGATAAGTTTCATGTTATGAAAACACACGTAGTATACTTTTGTGACAAATAATCACATAATTACATGAGAAGTTTTTACATTGAAATTAAATTAAAATATAATTTTATAAAGTGGTACGTTTCATGTAATAACATTAAACTTTTATTGTTCTCAAAATAAATGTCACAAAATTCCTTCATAGTGAGACTGTCAGAGCAGCATTAAATTTCGTTTTTATGACACTTATTTTTAACATTTTGTCCGTCAGGATGGCCTGATCCACCCTCTGACAGATGGACAGAATGTGATGTGAGCTCCTGGTTAAGATGCATTGGAATCAAAGAAAATTACATCTTAAAAATGGCAGAGGAGGAGGTGACAGGACCAGTTCTCACAACTCTACAGAGGGACTACCTGAGCACTACAATTGGAATGAAAAGTGCTCAAATTGAACACTTACTGATGAAAAGAGATGAGCTTTTGTCAGAACCAAACAAACCAGAAAAGCCAAGTGATTTAAGTAGTAAAAATAAAGATGAAAGAAAAGAAAATTTGTCACATATCAGACAGGAACCCAACCCCCCTCGACAGAAACCTTGTGATGAAGAAGAAAGAAAGGATATTCCTGTGGAATCTAATGAAAACCAAACTGCTAGAGGAAAACCTTTAAATTTTTGTGACTATCAGAATTTTGACCAGCATGGAGAAAACTGCATATATGTCAAACACAATGTGCTTCCTCCAGAGACAGGAGTTGAAGACATGATTGTTCCATGTCATGAATATAAATCTCTGGAAACTGCGGCCCAGCTTGACTCAAAAAGGCTGCAAACAAAAGTAGCATGTGAGGTGTTAAGATTTGCATGTGGGTGCATGAATATGCGAACCAATGGAACAATTCATTTTGGGGTTATGGATAAAATAAAAGGCAAACACCAGCATGGTGAAATTATCGGAGTATGTGTGAGGAGCCGTGATGATTTTGTTGATGCACTAGACTACATTGAAAGATGCTTCAAAGATTCAAATCAACAATGTGATGCCAGGAAGTGCATAAGGAACCCCAAATTTGTTGAGGTTTTTGACAAGGAAACTACTGATAAAACTTGGGTCATCGAGTATGATGTTGTCCCAAAAGCAAGCATTGTGAAAGGCAAGCTTTACTCTGTTGGTGTACCAAAATTCTCAGAGAAGAGCAAAAAAGTCACCTTTGAAAAGAAAGTCCCTTATTACAGAGTAGGAGCTCACACACCACCAATAGAAGAAGATGGCCTTATTAATTTCATTCAACAACTAAAAGAAAAAGACCAACAGAGAGAAGAGGCAGAATGTTCAAGCAATCAAACAGCTGTTGACTGCAGAGAGGATCAAAAGAGGAAACTCTCCATTCTCTTAACGTCTGGGAAAACTCTTATGGATGACTCTCTGCGTTACATATTAGTGACCAACAAGTTTCAGCCTGAGCATCTCAGCAGCATAAACTTCTTGCTTCACATGAATCTATTCTGTGTGTTTGATTTTGACCCTGATTCAAAGACATCTGGTCTTTGCAGCAGATATAAGGAGCAAAAGCTTGCAACCCTTCATTTTCTTGATAACTACAAAAACAATGAGGGACTGAAAATTCCTGATTTTGCTGAGAAGTTGAAGCTTTTTGAGAGAACAAGCTGGATTTTTTGCAACGGCAGAACAGACCTCCCTGGTGGAGAAGAACCTTGTGATGAAAAAACATGGATCAAAACAAGGAAGAAGAAACTGAAAAAGGCTGTGTCTCTTATTTGCAATGAAATCCTTCCCAATGGATCATTTGTCGTGCTCTTCTTGCTCACGTCTGATGTTGAGCAGCCACTTGTTGAGACGTTCCATGAATTCTATGCAGAGATGAATGGGCATGATTTTTTGGCTGTCGTATCAGAGTCAAAGGAAAACTACAAAAAGTGGTCAAGTTTTGCTCAGGTGTCTTGTCACAAATCTGCACTCAAAGAAATCAGCATCGTTGAAATGCCACTGACTCATGTGGATGCCACTGTCCAAAGCATTCAGCTCTCAAAGAAACAATCCAAACGAACATTGCCAGTCTTTAGCGGGGCAGTTTGCTTCTTAAAGTCAGTTGAGGAGGCTTTGCTAGATACTTTGGAAATCATCAGTGTTGACCAATGTGATGATACAAAGTTGGAGATCATTAGTGAGAATGAGATCCAACAAATTGAGAGCAACTTCTATCGAGGTGGAAAGATAGAATGGATCCATTTCTGGCTTGCTGACAAACAGTGTGGAAAGTGTGGAGATATCATAAAGAGAGATGCCTATAACCAGGCGAATACAATCCTCGAAAAGATAGCACATCGTGCTAAAGCCATACGTCCCATCGAGAGTGTGAACATATACCATCATCCTGGCAGTGGCGGAAGCACAGTGGCGCGACAGATCCTTTGGAGTTGGAGAACAAAAGCACGATGTGCAGTTGTTAAGCAGTGCAAGGAAATAACAACTGTGTGCGACCATGTAGTGAGACTAAGAGAATATGACGAGAAAGACAAAAACAACTGCCTGCCAGTGATCCTGCTCTTGGAGGACCGCAATGCAGATTACATAGATGATCTCAGAAGGGAACTTGTAAATGTCATCACGACCAAAAAAATAAGTCCCTCTTTGTTGTGCTTTATCCTTCTCATCTGTAACAGGTCAAATGATCCAGAAAAAATGTGTAGAGCTTCATCATCTCAAACAGTAGCAGTTACACATCAGCTTTCACCTGAAGAGAAACAGTTATTTTCCAAAAAATGTGAGCTACTCAAACTACAGTTTAACTCAGAGTTTATTATCACATTTGTGCTCATGAGTGAAGAGTTTCAGGAAGGTTACGTCAAGGACTTTGTGAAAAACACTCTAAAGAAAGTTGATCATTCGGCACCTGTCACTCGCCTCATCAGATTTGTGGCTCTCTTGAATCGCTACGTTAGAGACTCGTACATATCTGTATCACACTGTGAGGCCTTGCTTGGCTTAGTTACCTATGACAAAACTCGGTACCATGCATTTGTGGAACATCTTAGTGATGAAGCTAAGCTTCTGTTCATCCACCTTAAAGAAGCTTCAACACACATCTCAACAATACGGATTATTCATCCAGAGGTGACAAAGGAAATTCTGAATGAGCTGTCTGCAAATTTGCCTCAGAGCGATATTGCCATGGATCTCATCAATGACAAGGTACTCATCAATCATAGGTTTGATAGAGATGAGTTCCTAAAGTTTATCAGAGCTCTTTTGATCAGACGCAACAAAAAGAGCAGAGGAGATCGGGAAGACACAGCTTTTTCACCCCTTATTGAGCATGTCTGCACCAAAGAATTTGATGTCCAGAAAGCTGTTGATCTCATGAAGGCGGCTCACATAGCCTTGGGAAAAGATCCATTCGTGGCTCAACAGCTTGCCCGGCTGCTTTACACCAACTTGAGATTTGAAGAGGCACTAGAATGGGCAGAGGAAGCAAAATCTCTTCTTCCATATGATACATTTGTCCTTGACACTGTGGGACAAGTTTACAAGAGGTGGTTTTACCACATGATTGACACCCTTGAGGAAAAAGAGCCATCCCCTGAAAGGGCAAGTGGAATCATACGCACTGCCCTCAAAGGAATTTCTGCCTTTCAGACATCAGAGAAAGCACCAAAGAAAGAGACCGTCAGCCTCAACAGTTCATACCAGGGGGAAGTGGATGTTGGCTGCAGGCTGCTAAAATTCTTGTCAGGAGTAAATGTATTTTTAAACAATTCTGGAAAATCAGATCTAAAAGCGTATTTGTTAACAGACAACATTCCACCCGAAGTTAAAAAACCTTGGCAGGGGTTTCATCAGCAGTTGAAAGGATTACAAAAGAGCTTGAGCCATGCACTTGAGTGCATTTCTGAGGACCTCAGTTACTTTCAAACTGACATTAGTAAGGAGGACGAAGAGCTTGATGCTAGAGATCCAGAGCAAGTCTACAATCCTAGAGAATGGCTGACCAGGAAGAGTAAGGTGTATGCTGGATTTTTTTGCGATATGTCAGATGTAAATGACCAAGCAGTTGAAAGCAACAGTACTGGCATGGCCAGTACAGCTGAAAAGCTTTCTCTATTCCAAAGACAGATGATGGTCTACAAGCTTGGTGGAGGAAATTTTACATCTATCCTCTCATTACTTTATGACAAGAATCCAGATATGGCAGGAAAAAAACTTGAGACCATAATGAGCATGTACCCAGAAAACCTGACAAGGAATTGCTTGGACCAGAAAGAACTTGCAAACTTTATCCTTTGCCAGATAGCTCTCAACTGTACTCTACCTGGGTCCTCAAAGGTTTTGTCCCTTGAAAAGCTTCAAGATCTAAGCAAAAGATTTATTACAAAGGGCACAAACATGTCTACAGCAAATGCTCTCTTTCTTCTTTCCCTTCTCTTTTGGCCTGAAACTAGCAGTGAGTTCAGTCAAGCTGATACTAAGATCTTTTCATCAGCCATGGATGCGCTTCAGAAACTCTGCTGGCAAAAAAGCCAAGATGTTTCTCAAAGGAAAAGCAAAATTGTGACCCACTTCTTTTTGGCTAAAGCCAAAGGTCTCAACAAGATTGTCCACAGAACTGCTATTGAAAAGCAGATTAAAGGCACTCTAAGTGAAAGAAAACTGAAATGGCTTGGAGGGGAAGTATGGAAAACCAAAGAGGTTGTTCAGTCACTTGAACGTGTCAAGGGATGGACAGAAAACGGAGACCTGTTTGTGAAAAGTCTAAACAGAGATGGTAAGATAAAGGTCTTGCCTCGATACTCTGCCTCATTGCCAAATGGAAATGAACTTGTCAACTTCTACCTGGGCTTTTCATTTGACGGAGTGCTTGCCTTTGACATCCAAGTACAGGAATAACCAATGTCAATCTGCAAATATTTGTCCTATGCTACAGTGGTCATTGCTACAAAGGCTTATGAAGACCTTTCACAAAGAACCCAAAAAATCTTAAGACTTAAAAACTCTCAACATTTGTTTTCTAAAAAGGCTAGATTAAAGATTAAAAAATGGATTATTTCGTCTTCTGTCTCTCAAGTGAAAAAGGCATCGGAAGCGCTTTCAAAGATATTTACAAAGCAAATTAGTACAATATGAATTTTTTTAAGATGCTTTGCTAAACTGTTTATTCAAAGATCCATCAAGTGACATAATTTTTAGCTCACAGTGTTTTTAAATGGTCTTAGTGTAAGTACATTGTTTCAAGATATATAAAGCTTTCCTCATGTTTTGGTATCATATCATTTTAGGGAATAATCACTGTGCAGGATTCCCATATTAATCTTGATTTAAACTGTATTTTATACTCTGAATCTAATCTCATTTTGCATTTTTTTATCAATAAACACTTGATTAAAACTCTCTCTTAATCAGCTTGGTTTCTCTAAATACTGTAATTACATCTATAAGTGCTATACACCTTTGGTATAAAGCCATTGAAAACTACCCACACCTCCTGATCTTCTCTGGATTTAATTATAAGAGTATAAAGGTTAAATTTCACAATAGCTATGATAGGGGAAAACCAAGTATTCTTGCCTTAATGTAATGGATCAACAATACCAAGAGCATCAGCATGTAAGCTCCTATGTCACCTTGTAATGGACAGAAAATGCCACATGCTGAAACAGAACTACATTGACAGATTGCCTTTAAAGCATTGGGTATATAGAAGTGTTAATTTTTTTTAAAATATATTCATTTTGCCAGGGCTATTGGACATTTAATGTTAAGTCACTTGTCTAAATGCAGTGTTTCATATGAAAGAATCCACTATCTAGTATGAAGGTCAAAATAGGAATTGTGGGCCTTTAGAGGCACTGAACTGATCAGAAACAAAATTAAAATTCACAGAAACAAAAACAAAATATTGACTTTAAAATATTCTGAGAAATGGGGGGGATTGTCAAAGTTGAAATAGGTGAGAAAATGAAGGAGGCACATTTCTGTAGATGAGGACAGTTATGAGAAAATTGTTCTGCAAAAATAGGTCACTTCAGTCTTTATTAAAATTTTATTTAGTCATTAAGAATTTTTCAAGCAATTTCCTCGTTAAATTACTACTAACATGATTGTAAGGTAAGCACTCAACTTGGGAGACCACCTTCCTCTAAGTTGCACCTTTAAAAATGGAATGAATCACAAGACACGTTAGAGTCTATAAATTGGTTTATTCAAGAAAAACAGTAAACATTCAGTCTTAAGAACAGAAATCACAAATGAAATCCTGCAGAGTACTTTCAAGGACAGATCCTATAACAAATATTTGTGATTCAGTTTGGGACTCAAATTTAAAGCAGAAAAGTATCTCTGCCAAAGCTTAGCAGTCTCAATACCATATTTTCAAACAACATGTGAAACAACCACAGTCAGAAGAAAATGTGTGCAATCTCTTCATTAAAAAAAAAAACTCCTTGGCAGGCAAGGGTTTTAATCACCCAATGTGATACTTGATAACTCCATTGACTTGGTTTGACATTCTTTTACACAACACAAAATAAACTGGACTAAGTAATTTACGATTTGATGATGTTCGATGTGCTTACTTACCAGTGAAGCATTAAATCATTAGTTTAATCCCAGTTATTTACACCAAACCTATGCTCAAATACCTACAGATTACGCAAAACTAGTGGAGACAAATATGTTGCATGTTCAAGGACTATCGATTTATTAGAAAATTATTACTCAATTGTTCTAACTGATTGGCTGCCAGTAGTCTCAAGTGTTATTGTTTATGTTTTTAAAAAGACTTCTGGGTTACAGGCATGAGGACCTTTATATGGGCACACAAAACATAGGTCGACATAAATTGATGCATCACAGCAGTGGTACTTACAGCTTTAACTAACCTGTTACTGGTAGAGACTCTCCTTCATGTAAGTAGTTAAATTCAAATGATCAAGTGGGGAAAGCTGATGAAACAAACAGGATTATGTGGTAAAGCCATTTCACAAGCATATGAAAAGTCCTGTGTTTATCACAAACCTCCCAACAAACCTTAAATGTAGACAGTACATGACTGTAGGTGACAGACTGCTTAATGACATCCAAATGTAAGACTCCTAACAAATGATTTGACTTTTGACCAAACCATCAACATCTGAGACAGTAAACTGCTGTGGCCTGTAGGACTAGTTAATGTCAAAGCGTATAAGGAAATATATTTCCATTTAATAGTTCTATACATAAGAGTATAAAGTTATTAAATGAAAACAGAGCTTCCTGATGCTCTCATCAATCAGTAATGGAAGATACAGGTCCAGTAGCACATAGGAGCTTCAGAACAAGGAATAAAAGTCACATTAACTAACATGCCTGAAAAAAAATAGTGCCTAATCGCAACACAATAAACAAGGGCCTTCACCAAACTTGCTGCAAGTTTGGGGACATTGAGATCCAACAGCATGTAAGCTGTGAGGGCCCCTGGTAATGAATGAGAAGACAGAAAATTGTGAGACTTGCCTCAGGCTGAAACAGGGCTACACTGAGACAGGGCCTCAGCCAGTCCCCATGGCATCGCTATAGGGAGAAGAAAAATCTGGGTTTTAGCACTACAGCCATCAGCGACCCGAAAAATATGCAGCTGTACAATGCACTGAGTGCATCAAATGCTAGTATACCTGAGCCATATACAGAGCATCAATTTACATAAATTTATGTACTGAATATAGCAAGAAGAAAAGGTTTACCAACATTTTTAATTTATACTCAACAAGTTACAAACACAGATGCATATTTCTGTTGATACTGTTCATCCTCAAGACAACAAAAGCACAATCAGCATGTAGTTTCTAACTGGAGTACAAACCTGCTGTGATGTGTCTTTTTCCCACCAACGTCCCACAAAGAAGAGGCTTACATTTTTGCCACATTTTATTACAATACAGTTTTACAACAATTCATATACCATTTCATATACTACTTAAGTTTCAGGAAGTATTTCCTCAGTTAAACTACAAACATAAAACAGACTGAATGCATTTAACAGCTGTTTGAAGCCCTCACCAAACAAAGTTGGGGACACAAAGTCCAACAGCACTACGTGCTGTGAAGGCCTCACTGTTAAACTTAAAACAGAAATATATTTACACAAAACTTGCCTTGATAAAGGGTGGGTACTGCCCATGAAACTCCAGCGCCTTCACAACACTACGAACCATATTTACTACACTTCTATACACCTAAATGAAACATGAGAAGGAAAAAAAGCCACAGAACAGAGATGATTTTAAACAACAGTTCATAGTCTTAATTAGGTACAGTGTAAATATTTCCCATGCGTACTGTGATGCTTTTATAGCTCTTTAGCTTGCTTTATAGTCAGTGTCTCTTCCTCATAGTTCAGCAGTAGAATAAACAGCACGTTGTCGTACTACAGTACCAAACTGGCTTGTCTACTAGTAGCTGAGGACATTAGAAAAGGGTTGAGTGTCCAAACCTATTGAAGAGAGGAAGGCAGGCTTTAGTAGCGGCCTCCAGGAGAGACGACAGGGGGTCTCATACCTACAGGTGGCCGAGAGGGGGCTCCCTGGTATGCTGAGGGAACCCCAGGAGGGGCCTGTCCGTATGGAGGCATCCCACCCGGCAAGTAGCCTGGCATCCCCTGAGGTGGACCACCATACTGACCTAAGAAATGATGAGTTTTTTAGCTTTTAATTTAAGTAGCAGTCTTATTATATGGTAACAGTCAAATATTGTGGACTACTAAGAGTCCACAGCCATGCAAGTGCCTCTGTGAGGCTGGACACATTTAGATTATAAGGGATGGATGGCAGAGACAGAAAAGATTCCCATGTTGAGGCATTCATGTCAACAAAACAACTACATTATTTCATTAGATCTGCAGGCATGTGGTCATCCATGAAAGAAATAGACAGTTTGAAACTTTGCAATGATAATTGTAGGAACCAGGAAGGGGACCACCAGTGACATTAAGATGATATTTCTGTTAGGGGTGTGAATCTTTGGGAATCACACAGCTCCTTTCGATTTCAAGTCTTGATCTAAAACTGATTCTTGGTTGAACAAACAGAGAAGGGGGCCCAATTTTTAGTGCCTAGCTCTGCTATCCTGTTCTCAAAACCACTAACTGTGTCCTCATTCCACTGAGACACAATATAGCATAACATAACAAAAATCAAACAAATATAATTTTAATCAAGACAAATAATCTATAGCTTTTTCATTAAAAAAGTCACCATCATTAATTTATAACTTAATATGAACTCAACATTAGATCTCTTGACTGCATGAAAATAACAAAATAAAGTGGAGTGCTTTGCTGTGTTGTTATCTTAATGTCTTCAGCAGTGAAGAACAGCATCTCAGTTGCTCAGTTAGTTTCGTAAAGGCCAAACCTGTCAAAGATGCTGATGCAACTTTATTTCCTTGACACTACGTGCAAGGTTTTTGAGGCAGCAACTTAGCACCAAGTTATTTTCTTCTCCTCAGAGTTTGGGAAAACTGAATTGAATATGTGAGTAGAGTGTAAATTGCAACTTAAATCTAGATTCTTATCTGAATTGTTTTGGGGTTTTTTCTACCATCCCTAATTTTAGACCAAAGTGATGAACCAACATTTTCATCCCTTAAGCCATGCCATCAGCATGGGAAAAAAATATAGCGCTATTCGACATTTTATGGTAAATTATAAGCTTAATAAATAATGCTTATAGAAATTATCGTACTGTAGCTTTTTACCAAGCAACGGCCAGAACAAATAGCTCTGGCCAACCAATAAAAAGATGTTTAAAATTGAACATTTTAAAATTTTAGAAAAACAGCTGGGTCTTAATACCAGGTAAAGGATGTCTCATGCCAGACTGCTGAGGAGCCATCATTCCACCCACAGGACCTACTGACGGGGCTGCAGCAGTGGCCTGCCCTTGGCGGGGAATACAGTGCTTGTACCTGGGCAACTGGGCACGCAGCTCTTCCTACAGGACACAGACCACAAACAAAGAAGAATAAGCTGACACTGAAATTCTGTGGCTGAAGAAATAAACAAGAAAACAAATAAATCATTTTTTTTTCTTATTTGAACCAATTTACTGACTGGCTAAAATTATTGACTGATTACTGACTATTATTAGCAAATTAATTTTCTCAAAACGCTACTTACGGTAAAAACTATAAACAGAGGTCATTAGGGCTGTACTACTCACCAGTGAGATATCCTCATCAGGGTGGATCAACTTACTGGTTGCACTGGACGTGGTGAGGGTGGCAGGCTTACTGGTCACTGTAGAGGGAGGTTTGGAGACTGTACTGCTGCCAGCATTGGGACTGGCCACAGCTACGGTGGCCTGAGTGTAGGCCGGGAATGTGGGCTTTAAGGGATCAGAGGAGGTAGAGGGGGGAGGGTGGGGGGGCCCTGTCATTGTCTGCTGACTCTGAAGGGGGAAAAAAGGAACATACATTAGAGAGATTCTGCTAAAGAGCAATATAAATGTCACAGGAGGGACACTTCTAGTCATACTTTGAGGTTATGCCCACTAGAGAAGTTCATATTAGTCCATTTAAAGTGTGGCAATAACATTATCATTTGTGCTGTGTAAAGATGGACTGGACTGGACTGCCCCTTTCACAGTGATAGTCAGGCAGTTGTTATTTTATTAATGTGCTTAGTTTTTGCAACATGACACAGCAATTTTTTTTACTTAATGGTCTCTAAGAGATTAAGTATTTCATTTCAAGTAAATAGCAGCAACATGTCTTTCCAGATTTTGTTTTTCATTACTGCAAAGACAGAAAATTAAAAAGATTTAAGCTGCACCTAGTCAGGCATGAAAACGGGTCAGGGGTGAAAAAGGTGAGAAGGATACGAGGGGGGGGGGGGGGGGGGGGGGGGGGGGGGGGGGGGGCG
>JAQNCA010000011.1:5728580-5740595 GCA_029783725.1 Acanthurus tractus
TATATAAATGAAACTCCCGGAATATATATATATTCAGACTTTCATTATTTATATATATATATATATGTTCAGACTTTCATTATATATATATATATATATATTTAGACTTTCATTTTATATATTCCGTGCTCCATATTAGGGTTAGGAGCACTCATCTTTTTTCTAAAGTAAACTAGGCTCAATCAAAACGGCTGAAAGTCATAATCTCTGAGCGGAATCAAAACGATACCAATGTTTACTTTAGTACATCAATGCATGCGTGAATGTAATATTTTGCAAGATAAAAAAAAATAAATTACATCAATGGTGGATAACAATACACATCCTGCGACTGGGCGTGTATCTCATGAACGTGCAGTGAGGTGCGGTCATGTGGCTCTAAAGCGCGTTCACAATTATGCCGAGAAAAACTCTTCGATCTCTGATACTATCGCGAAATTGAAGAAAAAAATATCCATATTTTAAAAATTGCTATTCAAGTGTTCGTCCTGGTAAATTCATGTATCAACACAAAATTGAACCGTTTTTTTCCTTATGTTAGTCAATGGGTAAAAGTCTTTTGGGCCAAATAGTACCACGTGACCGACGCAATACTTGCAATTCCATGGTTTGGCCCATAGTTTGGCCGGCATGTGTTTTTTTGCCTCAGAGTCCGGCTCACTTCCTTTGGGGCTTGTTCGAGGCCTCGGGCACCCACTGGTGGTCTACAACTATTGTTTATTTAATTAAAAAATCTTCGTAATTGACCATTTACCCGCAGAAGAATACTTCAATAGACAGCAATACATGAGCCTCCACATTGATCCATGTCATGTGTTTTTAAGCCATTTAACTGAAACTAACGAGTGGTATTGCAACGTTAGGCGTAAACCCACAACTCAAACCACAGCAAGTAAATGCACTTAAATTTGGATTCTGACAAACATAATAATTTACTGAGCACTTTTTTTCCACGAAGAAAACGTAATATACATTAATTGTAGAAACTGCAGCGTAATTGTCTACAGCAGTGATTGAGTCCAAGGAACCGAACTAAGAGGTTAAAATTACAGTCGGTTGTAATTGAGAACGCACACGGACAGCTTTTGCGCATGCGCACGGAGCGTTTAAACGATAAAGGGAATAGGTTTTACAGCTCGGTTGCAGCTGCATATGCGCCTTTGCAAATTAATTATAACACCCAGAGATCAGAATATCAAAAGTGCTCATCTTAAATCATAGCACAGCTAAACAACAGCAAAACTCCCTCGCTATCTGCCATTTTAATCGGCTGCTAGCTTGCTCCGTGCAGCGATAGGATCATGTTTACGTCCCAAACGTCGTCCTTCCAGGATTCAATTGACGTGGAAGAGAGAGATGACTTTGACAACGAAGAAATTGCTGGATACAGTCAGAAAATTCAATTGAACTGCTACTACACCATCTATCTTTATCAGGGCACAAGGTAATGGTCGATGCCACTTGTCCCAGTTTCCTTTTAAGACAGTTGATGTTGTAATGAGTAAACAGTCAAGCTGCAAATATCGGTCTTTTGTAAAAGTGTACATTTTTGTTTCTACCAAGATTTAATTTCACGTGTTACGAATATTGATATAAATATGTAAATATATAATATTTAGAGTTGGATTATTTCTTGTTCACTATTGATGTGCCTTATTCTACAGAACAGCACACAATACATGGTGGTTTTCGTTCCCTTGAATATAACCAGGTCCCTGGTGTGTAATCAGTGTTTTCTCTACATTAATTTGTGTACTGTCTAACTCTGACACTCAAGGACGCTTTAGTTTTTGTACTTCCTTGTTCCTGAACCTGCTGACAGTGACACTACGCAGGTCAAATCTGATATATTCAATAAAAACTAACCAGGTGATAAGTGAACTGTCAATTGTCTTAGATCTGAGACCTCTGGGGAAAATGTGGCATGGAACCAGAGACGAGCAGACTCCACAACCAGTCAGGAAGACTTTAGGTAACAAAGGAGCCATCCACCTACCTTCTCCTTCCTCTCAGTGGTCGTTTCTCTTTGGCTTTCATTGTTGTGCATTGGTGTATCTACGGGCTGTCACTGGAAATCCAATCAACATGGAATCAATGCTGTTTTCATTTGTCATTTTGTTCTGATTGGTCATCGCTGTGCTGCTGAGTTACATGGTCTTAGGGTCTCTCCCAGCCTGAACAGGTTTGCACCTCCACATGTTGGCAAAAAGTTGGCAAAGAGAATAAATGAAATTCCTTTGAATGTCTGGATGCAAAATGGCAGTGACTATGTGTTTTTTAAACACCTGGGGAGGCTTGCACGGTTGCAGCTATGTGACTCAGTCGTGTGTTGTGTTGGTTGCAGCTAATGGTCATCAGCTTTCTCCATCTGTTCTCCATTGACATAAGTGGCTTCGAAGTTGTCCAGTGTATTCATAGTTACGAGGGACACATACTAACTTTTTGCCCCGCCCACAGCCTGACACTGATTGACAGCAGCCTCCCATTGGAAGCAGAACCTGAGCTGAGGACCTACATTTCAAGGAGGCTGAGCAAAGGAGCCCTGCTGGGAGGCATGGGCAACATCGCCACTGTTGAACTCAGGTAATAAAATTTCTGCTATATCCCTCACAACATTTTGCATCAGTAGTGCTAAATACATACGAAGAAAAACAAAAAAATCAAGGCATTATGACAAAAAAAAAAAATCCAAGTTCATATTTAATTTCAATCTCTTTGGATGGTGCAGCACATGCTTTATCATCATGCTTTTTAATAGAATGTAGTCTGTTTACCTCCATCAGTCTAACAAAATGAGTTCAGCTGGAAATGGAGGTTCAGATGCGGGGAAGGCATTTGTCAAGTAACACAAATGTATCAATTGTTTACTTTTCAAAGTCTCCCTGAGCAAGCAGTTGGCTGCTACTGCTGTCTACTGGAGCAGGAAAGATCTCCTGAGCAGTCAGATGCTGATGGAAATGGCCATGTCATCTGTTTCATGGGTGGCTCTGAAAAAGGACTGAACTTATATCCTTTGTGAACAACTGTCTATTGCATAATCTCCTGACCTCATGAAATCAACTGTAGCTATAAGCATCATCCAGGTTCCTCCAGCATTAAGTGTGTACATAATCTTTGCCATTTCAAATGCTATTTCCTCCATTGTTTTTTCCTCCATTGTTACTTCCTGCAGAGAAACATTCAATAATTACAATTCCTTGACCCAACACACATTTAGATTAGAGCTTGATAAATATGTCCAAGGCCTGCATAGCAGCTTGCAAACCCCAGAGGTATGAAAGTGCAATAACAGCATAATCAAGTTAGATACATTTTTATATTGTTATTGCTACTTTGATTTCTCTGTATATGTGTGTTTCAGCTACAGAACCTTGAGACAGAGGTGCGTCCCTATCTTAGCCGATGGTATGAGGAGTCGGTGATGCACATCCATCGGGTGGTGCAGCTGGTCCAGAGCAACATCAGCTTCTTGCTGCATGCTGTGAGTCATTTTTCATCTCTACAGTATGTCGGGAAAAAAAGTTAAGTGCACAAGACAAAACTTTCGTGCGGAATAATTCATCTTAGCCATTAGTTTTTTTTATCTGCAGGCTCTGAGTCACACACATGTGGAGGTCAAAAATTCGGACGAGAGGACAAAGGCTGATGTTTCCAGGTCAGTTAAGCTACAGCATCTAAACAATCCATGCCAACATTTTTGAATCCCAAGACTGCGAAAAATAAAGCAGGTCAACCTAACTGCTGTTCATCTGCATTTGGTACAGTAGGTAACTGTCTGTTTGGTAACTGTTGCATTTGCTATCAGGTTCATCAAAGCTGCCAGTTTGCAGGGCTTGTCCCAGCAAGACACTACTACAGCATCTCTGTGTAAGGCCATCTCAGAGGACACACACTCTGACCTGATCATAGACTGCTCCACCAGCCCACCCACACTCTCTAACACTGGTCAGTCATGCTGCATTCCTCATTATGTAGACTTGATGAGTAGAAATGGTGCAAAGGATTTTGTGTCTGTGCAAGTTCAAACGTCTAATGAAGATGTTTTCTCCCCCAGTCAGTAATAAGTTTTGTGATGACTGGATTCAGGCGTTCCTGAATGCTTCAGAGCGTTGTAATCCTTTCCTGCTCAGACAGATTTTGGAGAACTTCAAACTCAAGGTGAGAAAACAAACACACATAAATACTGTACAGAGTATCTTTAGCTTTTTTAGACCTCCAGCTGTGGTTGGAGGCTTTATGTTTATCCAGTTATCGTGAACTTGATATCTCAGGAATGCCTGGAGGAATTTCTTCCCAATGTTCACCTGGAATCAAAGATTAATTATAAGTGTTTTTGGCCATAACTCAAATCCACATTTTAGAATTTGTAGCTTCATTGCAGTATCATCCATGTTTGAAGGACTGATGTCCAACACAAGCTCATTAGTTTTGTTGAGTTTGAGCATCAGGCTATCAATATGTTTTTGTTCATTAAAAAATGAAAGTAAATTTATTTGTCAAAAACTTCTGAAACAATTACATCAGTGTTAAAAGTCCCACTAGACCACAAGATTAAGAAAGTTCAGACATTAGCTCTCAGATCCTTTTGAAAGACTGACATTTTAATGACTTTTTCCCTGCTGCCTCTTTCCTTCATCCTGATCTCTTCCTCTTTTTAATATTTCTTCCTCTTTATCCACCATCATCTCCCTCTTTGCAGGCCATTCAGGACATGAACAGTCTGAAGCGTTTTGTGCGTCAGGCAGAGATGAGTCACTATGCCCTGTTTCGCTGCTGCCAGTTCCTACAGGGCTGCGGAAATGGGGATGTGTTGCTGCAGAACGCTAGGGCTGAGCACAGCGACCTACCTGAAGCCTGTAGCATCATCACTGTCTTGGAGGAGTTCCTCAAGGAGCAATCCCAGGCCCAGTCTTGATTCCATTACAGCATCTAGCTCCAAGATTTGGAGCCTGGATACTGTCTCTGTTGGTGGTAGGACACCCTGCTTTTGAAGCCAGAAAGCAGATAGCCTGAAAACATTCTAAACCTTGCACAACACCCTATGTTAAACATCAGAGTACCAAGAAAAATTTTGTCAACGGGAAATTTGTCAAAATTGTGAATGGCATATTCAGAATTTAATTCTAAGTTAAAACTGATATTACTGCTGCTCCTAAGCTGGAAGAGTGGTGGTCAGATCAGGAATATGTACTGTAAGAGACTGATGTCTCACGCTCAGCATTTCTTAACAAATGTGTCCTTTTTGGAGGTTTATCTAACATCACTGCCCTAAGGTTAGTGGTTGATTATAGATTATAGTAAAATGAATTAACAGGTGAATTCAAATTAAAAAAAAAATTGTTGTTGAGGGGATTTTTTTCCAAATTTTCCTTTTGCAATCTATGTGCTGGGTGTGAAAAAATACTATGAACCAAATATTATTACTATTTTTTTGCTAACTGACAATGATCACAACACAACTGATCCAAACTAAAGCTTTTTCTCATCAGAGTGGAATTATCAATGGTAACATGTTGTACAAATATTTTCTTTCATTATTTTTTGTATTATATTTAATTGTAATAGTTTTCTTTTAAAAAGAAACATTGAGAATGCACGAATCACTTTTATGCATTGCTTGTTACATATGCCTTGTTTTTGCTTACACTTCAATCTAATACCTGCACTACTATATTAGTTCTAATTAATACATTTGTATTATAAGTATGTATATCAGTATGTTTATCACATGATATGAAATCTTAGCTTATCCCTTTCTGTGCATACAATGTTGTAGATAACATGTACTTTTTTTTGAAAATCATTTTCTGTTTACAAAATGTCTTCCCAGCAGCCACCAGCTGAAGACCTTTGAGAAAAAACTAAATAGGCCCTTTTGACGGTCATTCACTACATTAAAAAACCATGTTTGGTTTAAAATGTTCTGCAATATTAAAACCTGCAGAAAAAACGTTCTAAAGACAAGTAGGAAATTTAGAAATAGAGTAAAAGTAGATGACATATACAAGTGCTCACAGGAAATGTTTGCATGCCTTTTTTATTTTATTTTTTTGTTGTATGCCTGCAACAAGTTTATTACAAGCTGAAACCATTCCCATTTAAACCAGTCCAAAGTGTGTAACACAGCAATATCAGTGACGGTGATGTCTACTTTCAAATTGTTTAACAGGTGACATGTTAAGGAGCCATTTAACTATAGTAAACCATGGTGCAACTGACCAACTTTGTGTGATGTGTGGATATTTGTGCAAAAGGTGTTCTCTATGTTATAAATGTCTTTGTGGTTCTCGGTATGGTATAGAAGAAGTTGAAATAAATACCACTGTTGAATCTCTTTGTTGTGGTTGTTCATTTGTCTCACTTAAGAAAGTTCAGTTGAGCTGACAACAAGTATTTACATTTGCTATCATCTGTTGCTTTTACACAGTTTGTTTCTCTCAAATCTGTCACATAGTGAAGCACAAAACTTCAGACATTAGGCCCTAACAGTCTTCTGTACACAGGGTGACGTCTGGTGTGGTAGGGGACTGCTGCTATCCTCCACTCTGTCACTCATGTCCACAAACTAGACTTCAGATCCTCCGATAGACTCCACCCCCCCGTTGTTCCTCTAAGCTGGAATCTTTAATACAGAAATAAGATCATGTTAGTATTTAGACACAAAAATTGAAAATGTCTCTGATGTGGGATCATTTATATAAGAAGTCATTTACATAAGACATTGAATTTCAATGCAGTGGCTTTGAAAAGACAAAGACATACTTGAAGAGTGAAGAGAAAATAACATGAAGCAGAATTTACCTAAGTTATGATCTGACATTGTCCTTACAAGAGAGCTTGGTACATCATAGATGCTCTCTGTGGGGTCTGAAAAAAATAAACAGCAATGAAGAAATAAAGTCATTATTTTGGTTTAAGAAATTTAAAACCTAGACCCTGAACAACAACAATAACAACATAAAAAAACAGTCTCACCCGGATGTTCAGCAGCTTTCCTGTATGAGAGAGGAAAGTCATACACTTCGTCCCTGTCCATCTCTGGTGAGGCAGGGATCTCACAAATCTCTAAAGAGAAATAACAACACATGGTTGTGCTGGTTTGGACCTTCAACCATCATCGTAGTGTATGTTCTGATTGTTGTGATAGATGTTGTATTTGAAGCAAATTTAAGATCCTACGTTTTCTAGCTGGCAAAACATCATAGTCTCCCTGTTGTTGTTCATTATTGAAGCCACTGGACCACTGACTGTTGGGACTGTTGCCTAAAAACAGAGCAGTTAGCCTCATGCTGTAGAAAGTACAACTCAATTTCAAGACTTGGTTGGCAAATCAATCAGCTTAAGGTTTACCACTTTTGTGCTGAAAATCACAGACTGTGTTTTGGTATGTGGGCTCCTCACTGTCCAGCTCCTCAGGCTGGGAGATGGGGGGGGTGATGCTCATGGGCTCATGATAGATGTAGCCTGCGGGAGCCGGGGCAGAGAGGGGCCGAGCAGGCAGCACCTCCATCACTCTGTCGCTGTATGAGCTGGTGGGGGTGCTGCTGTTTGTTCTTTCTCTCTGCTCATACATTTGAGGACTGAGAGTATCTCTATGAGAAAAAAAAAAACATCACCCGAACGCGTGTGTTCAACTACAGTTAATTAAAAAAAAAATGTTTTCAGTTCATATTTTTACAAAGGGAAAAGTCTCTTTCATACTTACTGAGTACCTCTGTAGTCTGAGAGTCCAGAAGTAGAAAGACTCATGGCTTGCCAGAGGTGATCAACCCACTCATGTCTGAGGGCTGCTGTCTCTGCAGCCTACACACACAGAAACATGAGTGAATTTAGAAGCAATGGTTGACCAGATCTTCCCCCAGGACTGATTTCTCATACGAAAAACAGTCAAACAACGTTGCTGCCTCACCAACATTTTTCTCTTTCCATTGGTCATGATGATCTCGAACATAAAGCGCTTGCCGTCTGCTTTCTGGACCTCTCGCACAGACTGCACCTGGACCCAGAGGTGGGTTTTGACAGATGGAAATGAATGTTAACAGTCTAATGCTTCCTAGAGACAAAGCAACAAAGGTGGAGGAAGTACTTAGTATTGAAAAAAGCTAGCAATACCACAGTGAGATACTCAGCTACAAGTGAAACCCACGTATTCAAATTTACACTCAAGCCAAAGTACATTGGTATTAGAATCAAAATACTTACATTTACTCAAAATACTTAGAATGCCAGTTGGTCTGTTTCAGAACAATCATATATAAAGTACATATTGCTTAATAATAATGATTGATGCATGCATGCAGTACACATTTAATTCAAAGTGTTTGTCATTTGTATTTCCTTTTAACAATCTAAATCTGTAAAATAATTTACAACTAAAAATGCCAAAGAAATTTAATGGAGTAAAATCTAAAATGTCCTAAAATATAAATGGAATTAATGACCTACTGTTACCTTGAATGTGTAATTAAATTCAGTAATTGAGTAAACTTTTTTCTACAACTCCAAAGCAATCACTTGTAAATTGAAAGCAATAAACAGTGGAAGACTTACTGTGTAAATGTAGTAATTGCCTCTCAAGTGAGACTGTGAAGTGAAAAATGTCAGTAGGAACATTTGAATTGTTATGATCTTCAACAGTTCAAAAAATAGGAAACTAGTAAGGACTAGTTAGCGCTGTAACCAACCATCTCGTGAATATTTTAAGAAGTAGTACAACGGTTACTGACAGCAAGTTAAAATAAAACTTACTTGAATGTTTTTTTTTTAAAACTTGACTTGTACTTACAGCACTGCCATTCTTCTTTGTGTAGAAAAACAAGGTTGTATTTTGAAGCCTGAACCAATATGTCACCCATCTTATTTTCTGGATAGAAAAAAAGTGGGAACCAGATAAATTTTTTGAAATCATTTTATTCCAAAAGCACTAACATTATAAACAGAGATAGTTTTGTAACTTACCAAATTATCCTTTCTTTTCTCCAGGAAGCCTTCAAACAATAACTTAGTCCCATCTATAGACATGTCTGCTCAAAAGTGATTTCACACTGCGTTGGTTCAGGTCTTTCTACCTGTGTGTGTGGTGTGACTTCCTCCTTTTACAGGCTGAGAGCAGCATCATTTACTCACTTCTCTATTCACCGGCCTCAAAAAAGTCCAAGCCGCTTACACAAACAGTCGATCTTAAATTCATTTCACAAGTCCGTTTTTTTTTTAAATTAGCAGTTCTTCCACTGTTCTTAAATGACACACAAACACAGTGACATCAGTTGGTGTAAATGTCATTTATTACAGATATTTAAAACCATTTTATTTTCCATGTTGCTGAAAAATTAGTTGCCATTTCACCCAGTAACACACTGGGGTGCCAAATATTTTAACTGTACTTTATTGTAAATGCAGGAAAAGAGAAGAATGAAAAGAAACACTGATGTTTTTTAGGGTGGGAGAGGTGCACTTGATGTCTGTTGTTATTAGTATAGTCTCTTGTTCTACAGTGCCTTTTAGTTCATAAAAATATAATGAGGGACAATTCTATATTTGAAAACCAGAAAATTAAAAACAGAAGCAGAAAGTCGTGATACACCATAAGGACAGATTTGATAAGTCTAAATACAAAAATAACATGGAAAATGTTAATCCCTCCATCTGTTTCATGCAGTGCACTCAAAACGGACCAAAAAAACAACAAAAAAATAAACAAATAAAGGAACTGGTTAATAAATAAACACTCAAAATAAACAACTGCATGAGCTCCATGACCTTTCTAGTGTTAGATGTAGCACTTACACCTCCTGTAGGTGTTGCTTCTGGTTTGTGATGCTGTCTATGGGTTCAAGCCTAAAGTTCTTAAGGGAATAAGTACATAATATACTGCATATACACATCTATAAACAGATTCAAGTCCCTTTGTGGTGTTGCTGTATATGGCTGCCTCTCTCTGGGCTCCTGTCATCTAATAATACTGACCTGAGAACAAAAAAAAAAGGTGGACTGGATCAGCTGAAAACATCCAGTAAATAGCAGTGTTTACCTGCACTAAACTAGACCAAAAGATCACAGAGTGTCAGTATTTACAAATTGACAGGTGGACATGTGATATCTCAAAAGTAACCTGACCCTTTCTCCACAGCATAAACAAAAAAAACACTCTTTTTTATGCATATAAAATGTTCATATGATTTCGTTCATTTGTTTCTTCTTCTTGTTGAGGGAAACGGCTGACATGGAGTTTGGAGGTTGA
Source organism: Acanthurus tractus (assembly GCA_029783725.1). Taxonomy (NCBI): domain Eukaryota; kingdom Metazoa; phylum Chordata; class Actinopteri; order Acanthuriformes; family Acanthuridae; genus Acanthurus; species Acanthurus tractus. The sequence goes on from JAQNCA010000011.1 coordinate 5,738,821, forward strand.
GTCAAAGGTTCTGGTTGAATGAATGGTGAGTCATTTTGAGTCTTTCAGGTAGGAGGGAGGGGGCAGAGTCAACAGAGGGACTTGGGGGGGTGGAAGTTGCCGTCTCATGCTATGCAATCACCGCTGTTTGAGAAGTGCTCTGTACATGGCGAAGCCCAGCACGGCACACACCGTGGCACCGACGCTCGCTCGCAGCCAGAAGGTGGAGTTCTTCAGATCTGCCTGAGCCATGTGCCTGTGAGAGGAAGTAAGACAGGGACAACGGATGAGGACGAAAGACATCTATAATCAATTGGTGCTGTGGCATAATTTTTTTTTTTTAACATTGGGAAAACCACAGCAGGATGAGTTGCCAGATGACAAGACAAAGTCATGTTCTTTCCCAAGTGGAAAAACCCTGAATCCAGCCTTAAATGATAAAATATGACCACCTTGTAATACTTAAAACAGGAACACATGCTTTCTCTTGTCATTTGTTTTACTTTTGGTTTGGGAAAAAGGAACACACTTTAAAGCAGTTGGGTAAAAAAAGGAGAGGTGTATTATGAGAAGAAGCCCTGATTTACACTGGAAGGCAGAAACTAGAAAAAATAAAACTAATGGGTTAATAAAATTGGGTTAAACCACTGCCCTACCAAACACAGATCCAGCTGATCAGAAACAAGGAAACTATGCAGACTGTGATAAAAGCAAGCAGGGAAACTAGGCAATAAACTAGAAAGCTAAGTAGAAAATAAAGAAATGCAAGTGTTACATATGGATATTCCTAGGTCAAAACCTTCCCAGCAGCGAATGTTTCCTCGGGATTGACTGGTCAACAGCTAAGTTGACAAAACACACAAACGCATCACGGTCTTGGCACTCTGATCGGATCAGGAGAGAAAAAAGAGTCTCAAGCACCTTTTTTTTTTTTACACAGGTTGTTCAAGCCCCACTAACTCGACTGAGAGAAGAAAAAGAACTATAACTAAATGGCTACCTTTAAACTTTAAGGAATATAATGAACTTTTGGAAAATTTGCTTGCTGGCTTTCTGGTGGACAGTTAGAGAGGACTGATCAGTTTCATTGATGTTCTTTAAATATAAACACAACGCTATGGTCAAATGCTGATTAGCTTAGCCTAGAACAAAAAGACAAAAACAAGAATAATATCATGGCTCTAAGCATTATTCAGAAAAGGGTTTTTTTTTGTAAAAACTTAACAAACATATGGTATGTCGAGTGCTCAGCTTTAGATGTGCTGGCAGGAAGATTTTGTTGCTTTTTTTTTTTTTTTACAGAGCCGGGCCAACTCACGTAACTTCCTGTTAGACAAAAACATGAGTGATAATGAGCTCATCCTCAAATTCTCCACCAGAAAGTGAATAAGATTTAAAACTATTCCTGTAAACACTACAATAAGTTTTTCTCTGCAATTACTCAGGATATAATAATAATATTAATAGCTAGCAAAAGCCATTCGAATAATCCTGACAACCTGTTTCCAAATAAAAACTTGAACTAAGACAAAACTCGCCCGTCCAGTCTCATGTCAGAAATGTAACATCCTTCTCTCTGCAAACCTGGTTTCTGCCTTTACCTTTCTGGGGGCAGTAGCTGCTCAGCAGAGGCCTCCATAAAGATGGACCTCTCCACGGTGGAGACAGTGTAAACCTGCCGTGTCAGGCTGAAATCCTCCTCTGACAGCAGGTAGCCCCCCCACAGCCTCTACTCAGCCCCGCAGCCTTTCATACACACATATGTGCACACGCATTCACACGGATGCCTGGAGTAT
>JAQNCA010000011.1:5740695-5761056 GCA_029783725.1 Acanthurus tractus
CCCACAGCCTCTACTCAGCCCCGCAGCCTTTCATACACACATATGTGCACACGCATTCACACGGATGCCTGGAGTATGCTTACACACAAACACTCAGATACAGTAGGTAGAGCTGAAAAATACTTAATATAAAGTGGAAAATAGTATTAAATTTGATTACATCTGTATCATCCAGCTCTACCCGAGCACGAAGGCATCAAATCCCACCCGAAACCTTTAAAGCACAACCGTGACTGCACACCTGGTCAAATGTCACCGCACACTTCAAACAATGATGAAAAGAGTTACACATACACTCACACACAGATACACTCAGAACATTTCCATCCTGAACACACCACATGACAGCCTGACTGGAAATATTAGGTCATTTTGAAATGGTGAAATAAATGTTTAAAAAAGCTAATTTTCCTCTGCTTTTTGTGTCTTATCGAAAAAGTTTCAAGTTTGTTTTCAGTCGGTTTGTCAGGTTTGTTATCTCTGCACAACTGAAAATTCAAAGCTTCTACTCCCGACAATTTAGGTGACCTAAGAAGTTATTTTATTATTGCACAATGTCTAAAATGTCATGGATTACAATGATTTTTACAAAGTGAAACTAAAACAATATAATTGTATCCAGTCAACCAACCCGCTTCAGAAAACCTGTTGGCCATTCAGTGTGGTGTGTCGACCCCTTGCATCGCCAGGGCTGGTCTATTCACTGTCATGCTATTAATAGTGAGAACAACACCCAAAGATAAAACAAGCATCATCACAAAGGGTTAGTGCTGGTTGTAACACTGCAGTATGCAGCTCAGCCTGGGTCTATATTGCCCGACCACGAGCACTGCATGTTATGCAATAACAGAAAAAAATATTTGCCAAATTCAGCAAACATACAACTAACTTCTGCCCAATTTAACACCATATAAAGCCATTCGAACCCTGCACTATAGCTGAACAAACATCCCCCATTTTATTCAACACATTAAGCTCTCTTTACTGTGCAGATGGACAGATGAGACACCTACACTCAAGCTGCCAGTAGATGGCAATGTTTTGTTAAGGCGTGCCTTTGGTTACCCTCAGAGGGAGAAGGTGAGCCGTGCAACATAACAGCAGGAAGATTAGCAGAGGGTGAAAACATGCAAGACAAAGAGGGAGAGGGGCAGCCAGAAATATGTGTACGAACACCTACAGGGTGGAAGGAAAAACACAAGGACAGGAAATACATGACAAGAAAAAACAGGATGAAATGACAGGGTGATTGATACAGTAAAATACAATCAATCTGAAAATCAAAGAAACACATTTTGATTTTGAACATCAGTCTGTTACATTTATGAAGTCTCAGCCCACAGGAGAACAAGTGAACAGCACTTTTTGGTTTTAGTTTACAGAAACAGAGGATACATGAAGTAACACCTCTACTTTAAATAAAATATCTCCTGCAGGTGTGGACTTGAGATTTAAGAATGGAAATGAAGACAAAGAGAGACTAAACACATCAAAGATAATCAATTAAGAGCTCTTTGATTATTGGTGAAGGTTGGTGCCAAAAAAAGATATATAGAGAAAAAAAAATTTAATATTTCAATGTGACTGAAAAGAAATCTCAAGGCAAACATGCAAACATGCAGACTACAGTGAAACCAAAGACTGTTGTCATTCTCTCATTATCTGTGCAAATTATATGCTTATTAGTCATGATTTACTGTTTGCATATCCACTGCAAGTCAGGGCAGAGCAAACGCAACTCTGAAGAAAAGGGATCAGTTTCGAACACGTAATGATGCACGCACAAATAGTTTGCTAGGAAAATTATTAACACAAATTGTGCACAGCCAGAGAAAAATATATCTGAAAATTAAAAGGTTTCCAATTTACAACTTCAACATTAAATTTTACGAAACATTCGTGTTATTAGAAGTCAGTAGTTAGTTAAATTTGCACTGCACAGCAGAAAATATGCATTTTGTACACTGACTGTCACCTGCCTCGCTAGCAGCCTGTGTGTTAGCTGGCACAGCATGGTCACACTTCGCTGTGTCAAACTGTACAGAGAGCGGGTGGGTTGGTTGGAGCTGCAGTAGAGAACAAGACACCTGACATGACTGATGGGTTTTTTATGTAGAGAACAAATAAAATCTCACCTCTGATTTGTGTGACAAGTAACGTGTCACATAACATATTAATAAACCGTCTTATCTCAATGTCAACACAGCTGCTGACAGCAAGTTTGACTGAGACACTGGACAAGTCAAGCCTATTTTAATCACACAGCACCAAATAACAATATGAATCATCTCAAAATATTTTACATATCAGAATAGGTCTGAAACAAACTGTTTTTTTTGTTGTTTCTTTTTAAAGCAAGCAACTGGAAGCAATTCCCTCATTCGAACGCCTGGTGACAGCTGACAAACTTCCTTTTAACAGGCAGAAACCTCAGAACAGACCCTGGCTCAGAGGTGGGGAGCCATCAGAGAGACAGAGAGGGATGAAGACTAGTAGTAATTCAGTAAAGAGAAGGTCAAGGATGTCACAACCATGTTTAATGAACCGACTCACTGTTACTACAGTGACCTGTTGACAGGACCCCAGTGTAAGTGAATGTGAAATAAAATATCCATCAATATTGAGCAGCACCACAAAAAAAAAAATCTGAGCTTATATTAGACTATGAAAATTAAAAATCTCTAATGTTACAATAAATTTAAATCAAATAGCAAATGCAAATTAAATGCATAAATATAAAACATGTAATCTTAAATATATTTGTATCCAAAATATTTGATTTAAAAAAATATATAAATTAATTTAAGTGTAAAACGTAACTTAAATCTTCCAGACAGCCATTCTTAAAGCCCTAAAAGTAGCTCTTTTAGGACTAAATTATCTACTGAAAACTTGTAGACTTTGGAGTCCAAAGGTAAGGACTGCTGTTGTCTTTATTTTTAGAAGTTTCTCCTAACTAAGCCACTAGTCACTTGAAGATGTTTTGCAAATTCATCCGAGCCTAAATAGATAGCAAATGAAAAAAAGAAATGAATTATGATTTATTTACACTTTATTTTTATTATTTTGGAAAAAAATTATGAAATGCAGTGGATCGATATTTTGGTCAAGGAGAGTAAATTTGAATTTAACAGCCTAAAATCTCTCTTTTTCAACAAGCCTCATCTGTCTGAGGTAGCTGAGCAAGATGGTTAGCACAAACAGGTGACATTAACGCTGCAGAAACAGCAAAAAAAAAGAGATTTCTTCTGAAAGCTCTCACCATTGTATCAAAATATATATATATATATATATTTTCACATAATCCAACACCATCACTATACCATTCATATAAACAACATGTTTTTGTGTGAGGTTGCACAAACTTCTCTTTTGATCACATTTTTTGTTCCCTGCAGTGGATATGCAGTGTAAACTTGACCACTGGCGAGCACTAAAGAAAAGCAGAGCAGCTGTCACCATCACCAGTATTAGAGAGCTCAAGTGAAAAAGGAGCCTCTCTGTGACCCATCCTGGAGGTCCAGCCCCGAGGGTGCGAGACACAGAGAGAGGGAATGAGTCTATGTTAAAAGAACAGAGATCTGTCTACATATGAACCTGTTGAAAACGACCCTGCGGAGTTGGGCCTTAATACTGCGCAGCAGCTCCGACTTGAGGAGGTTCTGACACAGGCAATAGGTGCACCTGTTGCAGGCACACATGCAGCGGAGACGGGCATGGCTGCGGAAAGACACACAGAAATGTGTATTCACCACAATACAAAGACAACACGCAGCAAACACACAGAGGAGGAGGCCAGAGCCAGGGTAGAAACCTCAACTTTGTTTAACCACATGGCTACATAAAAAGGATCTGAATAAACAGAATATGTACTTCTCTGAGCTGAAACCTGCACTATTGCCACAGACTTTTAGGTCCTTACCTCAAAAAAAGCCCGAAAGTGTTGACAAGGAAGCAAACACTTCTAATAAACTACGAAGTTTAAAGGAAAGGAGAATTAACTCAGGGGATATAAGGAGAGAGAAACCACAAGATGGAAGGCAGGGAACAGTCTGAGGGTGGCAAATTAAGAGGAAAATGCTAAAAATAAAAACGTAATCTTAAATTTAAATTCTAACTTTAAACAATAAACATACTTAGAGCATCAAAACACCACTGGAACAAAACAAGATCATGGGCTGGTTTCAAAACAGATGCTTTTTCTTCATCTTAGATTATTCTAATCCAAGTTAAACTCTTTAATGCCTAAAACATTGGCCACCATCTAGCCAGGCTAACTCAGACCTGAGCAATGTTTCTGAGGTTACAGTCAGTTGCACCTTCTGACTGGTGATACACAATGACAAAAAAATGAAAATAAGATGACTTTAAAGTGTCTGCAGTGAGCTATTGGAACTATGCGGCAAAAAAACCCAAAACATTGTTAGTCCTTTTTATTTGGAAACCAGCCAGATCGAGCAGAAGTTCTCAGCAGCATAAATACTGCACAGCACTGATATTTTCGCCCTGTCACACTCTTGTGTCTTGAATTGTTAAGTCTCGTCTGTCACTGAACTCAGAAGCTTGCCTCTATGTGAGCTCTTTAATTTATATCAAAGCCTTCCTTCTCATGCTTTAAGAGTGCAGCAGCCATAAAGAGATTTAGTGGCCACGTCCCATTCAGTGCTAATTAATCTACTCTGTAATCTAATCTTATCAGAAAGCTTTGAGAAGTTAAGAAACCCTACAAAGTCAAAGAATTGAGCTCCAAGATTTTCAGGCAGGGACTTGAATGATTGCACACGCACTCATACAACACCAACCTAGAATGGGCCTTCAATTTTCTCTAACTCCTACTCAGTAAGTTCAGGAAAATGAAGTTCTCATCATCACCAAATGCTCTTGGTTGGAGTAATTCAGTTTACATGTGACACAACACACAGATGGTGGCTTCTCCATGCTGTACCCTTTAAATGCTGAGAGAAAACAGTTACAGTCTGATTTATACAAGGAGAGAGGTGGAAGAGGATACACACAGGAAAACAAGGGCATGGTTGACATGTTTGCAGGACTCCAGATGTGAAGGTTTAACTAGGCGAGACCATACGGATGTTTGATACTCACGGATACATGGCCATGGTGGTGAGTCGAGTGTAGATGTCTTTGTTGAGGGCGTCATTCGTGTTGCACGTGAACGGCTGGGGTGGGTGGAGCTTGTGCTTACGGCAGAACTCTTGTGGCGAGAGGCTGTAGTGCTGGCGTACTTCGTGAAGGTCTGACTTGGCGGCAATCACCACGCACGGCGTCTTGCTATCTATGAAGTATTGCTGCAATACACAATCATTCATTATTAGCAATTAGATGACAAAAACAGCAGGTATTCTAAGCCTCGTTGCATCTGATAAGCAATTTTCATCTTCTCCAACACACCTTGTACACTTTAGCACAGTATTCAAAAGAGCGTGGATTGTTGATGTCATACACGAAGCAGACAACATCACAGGCAAGGTCGGCCTCTGACAGGAAGTCAAAGTCTGGCATCACCTCATGGAGCTTGTTGTGTGCAAATAAGGCCGAGAACAGAAAGACAGAGATGGTGAGTGCAGATGGAGGGATTAAAGTTTTGCAGTGCACTAATGCTGATTCACAGTAAAGTGTAATACACCCAGATTATGTAACAGTAATCCAAACAGCGGATGATTAATGGCTCTTACCAGCAGGTACTTCTCCTGACCATAGACATAGGTTGTGCTGATGGCATAGAAAGACTTGTGGTCTTCTCTAATCCGCCTCTGTCGCTGTTGTGGTTAATGAACAAGGTTAACAACAGACACGTATAAAGACTATTTACATCTTTAATAAGCTGATCCCTGTCAACTCTGGCTTGTTACACCCTCGCTCTTACTTTGAAGGTTATTAAAATAATTAACAAAGTGCTCACAGCGACAGTTTGCCAAATCCCATACCCCAAGAGGGGATCAAGTTTTATTTGTTGCATCTTGTTTGTTTTAGTTTGGGCTGTGCAGCCAGAAGCAAAACAAGATTTTTCAGGCAATGTGACAATCTTGTTTTCCCAACATGTCCATCAATAAATGCATTAAGTTTCTGCATGAGAATCAACTCATCTGCAAATACTTTAACACAAACCTTGTAACCAAGATTAGTACATTAGTACAGGATCTGTAGCCACCACTTCCACTGACCTGCAGGTTCTTGCCCAGAAAAGCTTGGAGGAAGCCACTCTTCCCGCTGCCTCTGGCCCCCAACACGTTGCAGCGGAAGACGCTGCGCTGGGTCTGTTTCTTCTGCAGATCAATGCGTTTGTTACGTGTCACTGAAAGAAGAGGAAATGCATATTTTTTAACACACATGCATGCATATTACTTTCAACAGAAAGTTAACAAGGATGGTACTTTTAGATTTAACAGAAATGTGCATTTCACTATTTGTTTACTGGTTTTTATCAGTCAATCTATGGAGCAGCAAGGCAGTTGAATTGAATTTCATTCTCTTACCTGTAATGGCGGCTGCTTGAGACTCCTGTTCATAGATGATTGAGTAGCCCAGGTAACCTAAGTACTCCAAACTACGCTGTACATCTAGATATGTTGTTAACCTTCCACAGAAAACACATAAATCATGATGAGTCCAATAGAATGAGACTTTATATTAGCAGGATTTTGTAAAGTGATCTGTCTGTTCTACATAATATTTGTCCTACAGTGGTGTGAATGTATTGGGGTTGTGTATAACTAAAATAGACCTGTGTGTTTCTATGTCTGTGTATATTAATAGATATGTTCCACACTCACGTCCACTGGGAGAGATATCCCTGGTATGTGATCCATCCCTGGTCGTTAGTGCAAACAGTGTTGTTGACATCTGGACCCCATGGCATGTAGGGAAACACTTTGAACAAGTCTTTCACCTCATCTGGAGAGAGTGCACAATCTCTGTCCTAGATCAGACAAGTGTACATTGAGTGAAACATAAATTTAGACAGAATAATATAAATAATAGGTGTAATGCTTAAAAACTGTCTACATAACTAAGAACAGAACTGGTCATCCTTAAAAGCATATACCCCGCATTAAACATAATGAAGGACTTTATGAATCTTAAAAATTTTCTAACTCACTTTGTCATGTTTGTCAAAGACACTCTGGAGGAAGAGGTAAGCGTTGTGGTTAAGCTCCGTGGTGCAGTCTGGGGGAATCTTGATCCTGTGATTCAGAGTCAGACGGACACAATTATTTGACAGAAAATTCTGAAGCAAAAACTGAAATTTGAGTTAAAAATTTCTAATGGAGCCTTTGAAAAAGAATCACTTCCAGTCATAAGAATCAGAAATACACTTCAACAGCACAGTGACTTCTAATAAGCTATTTGAAGACAACTGCTTATGAGAAATATTACCAGGCTTTTTTTCATGATTTTATTGGCACATTATTGTCATTAGCAGCCCTCAACATTTTAACAAAAACACGAGTTAGCGGAGCACTTGGCGTAAACTGTGATTTTTACGCATTAAACAAAAATCTAAATGTTGAATTTTTGGAGTATGGCTGTGTCTTTGCACTCTGTGGAAACCTTAAGAGAATAAACTAAAAACCAATTTATGCTTCAAACTTGGTCAGCATGAGAATTGGTCAACATTTGTATCAAAAAAAAAGACAACTTGATAATCCAGAAAGATTAAACTACCACTCGGACATCTAAATCTTTACTGTCTCCACTATACCTTTGAAATAAAATTAGAAAACAGAATTCCACAAATAACCTCTGAGTCACACTTACAAGGGGAACAAGTATTCCTGTGTGAGCTCCAGGTCGTCGTCATAACCAAACCTCCTCAGCACAGTCCAGGTTGTCTCGTGCCGTCCCCGCTGTATGAAGAGGGTGTGCAGGAACAGGAAGCCTGCATTAAAGAGCCAACGATGGGAGAATGGAGGGTCAACAGTCAGCAAGTGTTATAATAATGTATTAAAAAGACAAGCAGAAAAGACGGAGCGTTGAGGGGACATAAGGAAGGATAAGTAATAGAAAAGAGGAAGGAGGAAAGAGGAACAGCATGAAAACTAGAAAACAGAAGAGCGTCTGACCTTTGAGTGTGAGTCCGTTGTCCTTGACCCCATCTGTCATGTTCCTCCTGACCACGTTCTTTACGTCCTCCAAGGCCTGAGGCGCCAGTGGTGTATTAAAACAAGTTCTCTGTAAACATATGCAAAAAGCAATGTATTTAATGCTTTGACAGAGGGCGTATTTTCAGGAAAGGCTGACATATAAGCCTTTAGCTTCATGAAGCCTCACACTAATCAGGTTCTCCAAGTTGTGCAAGTGATGAAGACTTCAACAATTTTGAACTCATCTGTAATCTAATTATGCTGACTGTAATGCCATCAAGCGGAAAAAATTACCTGGAAGAAGTTGAGCTCATTGTCATTAAGGATGCCATCATTGTCGAGGTCTGACACCTTAAAGATTCTAGTTAAAGCCTTAATGCAAGAAGGCTTCAGCTGTGAAACAAACAAACAAGCAAAAAGTTATTAAGGTGGTCACGTGTATTTAAACATTGCAAAAAGATTTCAATCAACAATAATCATTGTGGCAGCTAACTTCAAGGAGGCACCAATCCAACTTTTTTCTACGACCATCAGTTATTTGGTGGCCACTCATTGAGCTTCTGCTTCAGCCTCAGACAACTGATACAAAAAAAAAACCTCTTTCCCCTCCTTAAAATGATCTGAATGTAAACATTTACTATTATAAAGTGCTTGCAGCCTAAACACGTTACTTCACAACCACTGTCATTCTACTTTGGCACTAAATAACAAGCAAGAAAGCCTGACTTTTGCAGCTGGCAGCCAAACATCTTTGATTCTTCAGAGCAGACATTTTGACTTGTCACAGCAGGAAAAGCACAGGTGTGACTAAAGACAATGATTAAGGCTCTTGATCTGTCATGTAGACCTCACCTCCTTCTCCTCCGGACAGTACAGGGGTCCTGTTGGGTGGAGAACAGCCTTCTGGGCGTAGTAGAAGAGCTCAGAGATGTTCTTCAGGTTTTTGGCAGAGCACTGAGAAAAAAAGTGTGTGTACAAGTGTGAGTGGCAAAAAGTAACAAAGTTCATTACTCAAGTGAAGTACTTTATGTTAAACAGCCGCCACTGCAGATGTAAATCTCTCTGACTGAAAGAAATGTTCACAGATGAAGTAATGTATTAATGTTATATTTAATCTACATATTGTCCTAAAACAACAGGTGACCAAAAAAAACAATGCAGTTTTGCCTTGAATAAAATATGTGCATTTCTCTGACTTTGAACATTGTTGGAAACATTTATCTAAATACACTGTAACTTGATAAAACATAAAAAAGATATAATTTTTTAGACATTTGAATGTGAAAATGTAACATATTTTAAGTTGAAGTAAGGTTTTGAATAAAAAACCTCAATTAATATTTTTAAATTGTGGTTCTGCTACTCTTAAGTACTTCTCCCACCACTGATAAAAAAACAGAATGAACAAGAATTAGACCCAAATGAGAGCAGCAGAACATACAAGCAACTCTAAACCTGGTCGAACACTGAGCCAGCAGTAAATCACCAGTTCACGTGTCATTCATAAGAGTCCAAGTCTCACCAGCTGTGTTACACTACTCCAACTGTGTCCACTCTGTATGTGTTTTCCCTCACGTCCGCCCCGTCGTCTCCCAATTTTAACCCTGTAACTGATCCTCTGAGGAAGGCATGCCTGAGCCGTCTCAGTCATGCCTGAGGGAAATTTAACTGTTAAAAGCACTGCAGACAGAGGCCAGGTCCCTTCAAGTCCCTTCAACTCACAGTCCATCAGTCAGCAGGCCTTGGTCTTAGATCATGAAGTTGAGTTATATAAGTCTATCGGTCAGAGTGTAATAGGAGACGGGGCTGGACTGCAGGCCAAGAGCAGCTGGGGGCCGACCTGTCCCGCAGAGAGCTAGTCTCACTCTGAAGAGTTCCTGCTTGTATTGGTTTCATATTTATATTTAATCTGCCAATTTATTGGCACTCTCAAGTGTGTCATCAAAATTTACCTCAAGATTTGGCTCTTCAAAACAGCCCTGGCTCAACAGATCCAAAGGGTTTATATGTTCATGGGTTTACAGTGTGTGTGTGTGTGTGTGTGTGTGTGTGTGTGTGTGTGTGTGTGTGTGTGTGTGTGCATTGATTTCTTACCTCTACACAAGTCTCAATATCCTGGTATTGATTCATGATTGGCAGGATGGTCTCCATGCTGCTGTGTTCAACCAGGTCTGACTTGTTACCCACAAGGATCAAAGGGACCCTGCAATAAACCTGTGTATTACTAAATTATAGAGCTGAAACCACAAGGTGAGTAATCGCTTAGTTGATTGACAGAAAATTAATCAGAAATTACCTTGAAGAAAGATTTTTTTTTTTTAAATCAATTTTAAAGCAAAAATGCCAGAGTTCTCTGATTCAGTGTGAGGATCTGCCTGTTGTGTTGTTTCACTGTATATTATATATGTAGATATTATACGTTGCAATATATTTGGATTTTGGACTGTAAGTTAAAGAAAATAAGACATCTGATTATATCAACTACGACTCTAGAAAAATCTGATGAGAATGTATTGCTATTTTCTGACATTCTGCAGCCCAAACTATCAATAACTACTATGACCCGCTGATGATCTGATGACAAAAATACTTGTTAGTTGCAGCACAACAACATCATTTTCTCATACTACCACAAACTAGCTTTAATCACCATGGTTATGTGACATATCAAACACATTCAAATTGATTCTATATTTTAAACAGTGCAGTAAGCAATTTATTATTACCTAGACTATTGATAAGCCTTTTTTAAATCACTTCATGAAACATAGTCTTTGTTAAACTTAGTCCTCTTTCCAACTACTGATTTAAACACATGATAAAAGCCACAAAATGCTACCTGAACTGCGGACTCCCCTGGTTAAGACAAATTATAGCAACATTTTAGAGTAACTGCGACAGTCCCACTGGCTGAAAACAAGAACCCAGAATAATATCAGCACTTTTAAACCCTATTTATATTTGACAATTCATGGCCATAAAAACATGAAAAACTTTCATCAAGAAATCCACAAACATAAAAACAGTAGGAAGGCAAACACATCTATATGTTATGAAGGCATGCTCACTGGTGAGTGAGCCAAATATGCTAGTGGGACAGACCTCCAGAAACAACTTAAAGCCAGATCAGCTGCTGCACATTAGAGTACTTTAGCATGCAGGGCTTAATAAGCTTGACGATGCAGCATCATCAGCCGAGCTGACGTGGCCCAAGAGGAGGACAAGACACATACACACAACCACACATCTTCTAAAGTGACACGAACACACCTGCTGTCCTTGTCTGTCCTGTCATTTATAAGGGGGATCCAGTGGCTTGTCACCTAGGGGAGTAAAGCGCAACATCAAACACTGTAAACTGGCAAACATTCATTAAAAACACAAATTCATATTTCATACTTGGATACCAAGAATATGAAGCATCTTGTTTTAAAGTTATATTTCATGAACTGTGCTGAGCACAAACGGAAAACACTTACCTTTTCAATGGACTTCTTGTTGTTAACTGAGTAAACTATGCAGATAACATTTGCCTGTGAAGACAAAACGCAATATTAGCAAAACTAGCTTAAGATGCACATGAAAAATGCATGAGGTACTGACATTAAGAGACCAGAGGAGAATAGGAATGATGTTAAACCAACCTTTGATATTTCTTGGTACAGCTGCTCGTCTGACTGTTCAGCCTCTACGGGTGTCAAAAAGGCACATCATCACAATGTTTTTTATGTGATTAACATATATAATCATCGCATGTAATCTATGCCTATTGACAGAGAATATGGATTACCTGAGTAGTCCACAATGTGTGTGGGCACCCTCTCTGGGGTGACATCAGCTGGGATGGTGATCTCCTCAGCTCGGAGAGGAACCTGAAAGACAGAGGACGATGATCCAAACTTATGGCAACGAGGCAGACTCAATTATATCAAATACATATTTTGTTTTCTCATGTTTTTACTCTGTTTCTGACATACCCTTAGTAGCCAATCCACAGACAAATATAAATGAATATGACAGGGACATGACTGTAAACAGCTACCAGGATCATTTCTATCATATTTATGTGTTAGCGTGCTGCTACTTACCTCATCAGGAAACTCCTCACTGACCAGAGACATTATCAGTGAGGTCTTCCCCACCTTGGCTGTATGGGCAAAGGAAAGAACATTTATTATAACAATCTTTGAACCACAAGCCTCTTTAACTGACAATGTGTCATTAATCTGTGACCTCTCTGCCATTTTTATAGAGTGGTCTGGGTAATGTGCTGAGTGACATTGCACAGATAAGAGCAGCTGAAGAGGGTTAAGAGCTGCAGTCAAGCACCACGATTCTCAAAGGAGCACAGACTGAATTCCAGCACAGAGCAAAGCCACAATACAATGGGGACAAATATGGGGTGTAATTACATTTATAATAGATAGATTATAGAAGTGTTGCACTGTTCAATAATGACATAAATATATTGTCAGCATAATAATATATATCTTAAAAAATATTTTAGAAAGTACCCCCATAGTTTAACAATATTGAGTTTCTTTTCATGGATTGAAAAATGTAAAACACCAACTACAAAAAGGAATTTTTAGTCCATTTAAGTGTAAAAACCTGACACTTGCTTGCTTTAATTGATTTAGACTTGCTTAAGTCAGAGATATGAGATATTATATCATCTGTCTTTGCTCACTATATCTCAGCCTTTTTTATTCACAGGTGTGAATTAACCACAGGTTATTGAGTTCTTTTTATCATTAAAAAAAATGTGAAACTATTATTTATCTGTGTTGCTGTGAAAAGTTGGTAATTACTAGTTCGTCGATGAAAAAAATCCATAATGTGCGTTGTGTATAATTTACTGGATAGAAATTCAAAACATTTACACTTTCTAACTTAGGAAGTGCAAATATTTGCTACCTTTGTTTGTTATTATTATTAAATGAATATATTTGGGTTTTGGACTGGTTTTTACAAAACATGTGATACGAAGATGTCTATGTGGTCTCTGAGATCTTGTGAAGTGTAATTTGACTGTTTAATAACATTTCAAGAACCAGTCACAAAAATAGCAATCAGATTATTAATAAACATAATCCTTACGTGCAGCTCTAGTTTGCTATGCCACACTGGTCCTCAGTAAAAAGAAAGTCTATCTGTATGACCCCACAACTGTACTCTACTGAACTTGACAACACTGAAGCAGGCACGTAGCATTTTGGCTGTGCCAGTCTCAGGGGGCAAACAGTACCAACCTACCTAATGTGGCTGTGCAGGCCAACCTGCAGAGCCACCTCTGAATTATAAATAGCACTTTTAACACACATGCTTCTCAGTGAACAAATAAACCAGGTGAAACACAATTCAGGGAGGGTGGATCTGATGCATTTTTGTCATAACTCTGTCCTTACACCGCAGTCTTGAAAGAGTAAAGGATCTTGTAATAACAAACTATTTACCCACAATTCTGCTTAATATACAGTGCGTCTCTGTGCCAACTAGCACAGATAATCAGGCTATCATAAAGAAGTTTATCAGCAACTCTTCTGATCATAGAAAAAATGCCTTAGTGTCCTGATTGTGGAAGTACACTGCTTTTCTCAGTCTGATGTGATAGCAAACTCATATTTTGGGGTTTTTTGGACTTTTAGTTGGACAGAACAAACAATTTGAAGATGTTGCCTATAGCCTATTTACTTAAATTCAGGATAATAGAATAAGAAAAAGTCAGAATAGCATTTGTTTTATAGCAGACCTAGGACCAATGAAACACTTTTTATTATGCAGAACAGAAGAATCTTTAGTAATATTTTTCAATGACTTCTTTTTTAAGTCTTGGTGCAGTTATATCAGGTATTGTGGTACCGTCTGATCAAGTCCAGTGCAACAATGATATATTTTAATGTTTCTCATATCATTTACACCTGGTTTCTTATGTCGCACCAATCAAAGTACAGTCTCTGGCAGGGCTGTGCTCAGATTGTGTCTGGTTATGAGGAGCATTGTTATGAGTATCAATACATGGCAGTACATGGAAATACTCGTGAGTCAGCTACCATGCCCCATATGATAAGTGAGGGGCTATTAACAACAGATAGAGACCAAAACCGCTGACACTATCTTACTCACATACTTTGAATGACTTACAGTCACTCAATAGAATTCTTATAAACTGTAAAATAAACCAACTAAATCAGCAGTGCTCACATAACCACTCCGCTAAGTATATTGAGAGATTCACTGAGTGCATCTGCAAACTGTAAATTAGCATTTAGCTCCCTCACTAGCATATTAGCCAATAAAGCCAACAACCGCTTCGGGATTAAAGACACCTTCTACTTACGTTCTCCTACAAGGAGTATCCTCACGTCCTTCCTCATGTTTTAGCTTGCTTCCCTCCACAGAAAGGACTGTCTTTATTGTTTCATGTAGTCCTTCGGTTGCCGTCCTCCTCCAGCGTTTAGCTAACGTCAGGCCTGCGCAGTGAGGTGCTGCCGCTGTCAAACTCCCGGCGCTTTTGTAGGACAAAACGGACGGGCAGTTTTCTGCGCTGCTTCGTGTTTTCAACGCGCTTCTTTTCAACTTGTGACTGATCAGTTTAGCGGGAATACGATTTAAAAAGTAGTCTGTCATACATTTCTTTGAGATTTCGTTTAAATCACAGTCTTTTCGGCGCGTCCATAGCGCTTCGCAGTGGATGTTTCACAAGCATGCCCGACCTCAACAGTACCCGGTAACGAGAGCAAGCCGTACAGGACAAACTTAATATGAATTCTGAAAAACGCGTTGTGCTGCTCTCTGGAGCCAAAGAGATACTGTATTCATTTTATGGCTTCTCTCGAGTAAAAAAAAAATTTCAACATTTTCAAAACAAAAGACGCAAAATAATTCCTGTCTGTGCCCTTATTAAAGATGTGATTTACTGAGTGGGATCTCTTGTGACAAAACATTGTTGCATTACATGATTTCTATTGTTTTAGTTTTCTTTTAATATTCATTTTCTACCTTTGCAGGTTTGATCCCATATTTGATTTTTTAAAATGTTTTTATAGGAAATATATTTTCTATTTTCAATATTTTCAAAATTTTAACCAAGTTTTAAAGATAAAAAAATACATTTAGAGTAAATAAAGGAAACGAAACACTTGTGTCATCAAGTAAAGAGTTGTCAAGTAAAAATATCCCCTAAAATAAAATATTTTTAAATGTACTAACTGGTTCATCAACATTAATACATATCTAATGTGAAGTCACTGATGGCTAACATTCATATCATAAAAACACATATCCATTTAGGTTGCACAAAATTAATTAGCCATATTACAGTAACACAATCATGATTTCAGTTTTATTTGTGAAAAAATACAGAAGTTTATGTCATCTATGTTAAAAATAACATTTATGGATACTATTTGAGTGTGTATAGAAAACATGTTGTCACAGCTGTAAAAAGGGGCTAGGTTTTATCCACCATTTTATTTACATGTTAGCTAGGAATTATACTACATCTTGTTTTTTTGGGATCAAGTTATGAAACATTTTCAAAACCAAATTAAAAATAAAATGAAAAAATTAAATAAGAATTTATATGAAGTCACTGTATCTTGATTTTGAATGAAATGTAGCTGCACCAAATCTAGTGACAGGGAATAATTTATGGTCATAAGAATGAATTTAGATGATCAGATCCAGTTTCAGTGAAAGGGTTAGTTGGGATTCACACTACAGCAAAGAGCATATTCACAGTCATGGTGCAAGACGGTGCATATGAGAGTATGTGGTGAACAGTCAGTATTGTTACAAATAAGAGCATAGTGACACTGCTCCTCTGTTGTGTTTCAGTAGTTCCTGCAGTAAGTCCATGTGTTTTCAAACGCTGCAGTCTTCTCCCCATCATCCTGATGACACAACTTTCTGTTGTTCATTTTTTATACTTCATGTTGGCTTCAACTGGAAAACAAGAGTAGATTTGGGTCATGAGATGGATAGTTTAATGCTTAGGTGTAACAACTTGTGGTGCTGTGTATGGCTTTGTCCATGAAGAGTTAAGTAAGTGCAGGTGTAATGACTGGGCTGACTCAGATAACTAAGTCACTCAGATAATTTAGTAATTTTGCATGTTTTTATTATTATTATCATTATTATTAGTAGTATTACTATTATTAATGGGCACAGCAGTGGCCTGGTTCTGCTGATGGAAATGTCAGTCTGTTAGCTGGTCAGTCACTTAAATTACTTAGATTGCCACAGACTCTTTCACAGATACTCATGTGGCCCAGAAGATGAATTCTCCAGACTTTGGTGTTACCCTGAGCTTTGCTATCACACTGCCTTGACTGCTTAATTTGCACCTCCTTATGGATCAATTAATTCACATGTAATGTGGTAACTTTACTTTTCATCATGTGCCACCTCATGTCAAAGTTTCAATTTGGTTGCTACTTGCTTTAGGGAGGATTACACTATTCTCTTTCATGGTGAATTGACATACTGTAGAAATGCTATAAAAAGCTTGTATGAGATGGCACTGCTTGCGCTTAAAGAAGATTTGATCCGCCCATATTAAACGATTTTCATGCTATTTTCCAAGAAAATATTTGTTTCTCTCCTCGTGTCAGTTAAACATTTTCAATGTCATAAAATTGAAAAAAAAAACAGGGTTTATAGGTTAAGAATACTTCTCATCACCTGGCTAATAACATCCTTGTAATTTTTGTGTCACGTGAATGACTAACATGGGGTTGTGTGTGTAAATATTGATCAGCATGTACATATCTGCCCACTAAATGAGCGTGTTTGTGATATTTCCTCGCATTGCTTACTGGTATAATCCTGCGGTGCCATGGGCCTGTGCAGAACCTGTCTGAGGGCATCTATCCACTGTCTCTGCTCACTGTCCTGCTCACACATGAAGACAAACTGTCGCACGGGTGTCCCCACTGTAAGACCGCATTTCCACTTGTTTCCCCGAGCATGTTTTGGGTCGCACTCCTTCACAGAGTATCCTTTGTTCTCAGTTCCAATGAAAATGACCCCTAACTCCTCTGCATCCTACATTCAGAGCATTGAAAACACATTGATATTCAAACATAATGGCGGTAAAAGTGACATAGTGACAACAGGGGGGTTAGAAAGAGAAGTGGGTTTGTCCTCACCAGAGGGCCTTTGAAGTAGAACAACTTCCTGTTTTGAGAGTCCAAAACAAACCACCTCTTTTTGAAAGACTCCTTTTGCTGTTTAAAAAATACATTTAACAGAGACACTTTCCATTAAAAATTGCAGTTTAAAGTAAATTAAAAGATTTCCCAAAGTCTCCCTACACTGATAAATAGTTCTTGTAAAAAAAAAAAAAAGTCATTTAACTGTGTTTAATTGTATTTTTGTGAATAAGAGGAACAGAAACACATTGTCAACTGTACTGCTGCTGTTGCAAACAACTTAAACTCTGCTGGGGAAAACTTTGCCTTCAGTGCCCTTCTCAGTGCATGCAAAGGTTAAAATAGCAGTTAAGTGCTGAGTAAAATAAACAAATGTACAAATAAAGCTAATGTAAGAATATGAATTTGGTTATGTTTCTTACCAAGGGCCCTGTCTTTTCCATGTATCCCTCTTTGAGGTAGTTTTGTGTTATCTTTGGTATTAGCTGACAAAAAAAGGTAGACATGTTTAACTTTGAAAAATATTACATGAACTATTGACTAAATAAACTGTTTTACAAAAGTACGATGCATTTTAAATTGCAAAAACATCTAGGAGTCGCTAGATGATGATGACCTGATATTTTTTTATTGTTTATTTACTTTTTAGAAGAATTGTGGCATACCTCTTCATCGCTCCCTGTCGGGTACGCTGTCTTCAGGTATGCATAGCGAGCAGCACGGATGGCATTGTACCATGTGACTATTTCCTACAGAACAAGAAAAGATCCTGAGCTTCTCCAAAGTGCTAAAGCTATTGTATGATTATCAGTATGAGTGTGTAATAGTATAACTGTAACTGTTGGTTACTGTTTATACTTCGGTTGATGCTGTCCCACCTCAGGACTCTCGTGATAAACGTAGAGATTTCTGGTGTGATCGTTATCTTGGTAGGTGATTTGCAGCCCATGAGGATGACCAATCTTCTCTGGTTGAAAGGTGGCATTCAGGTCCTTGATGGAGATCGCAGCTTTAGGGCCTTTAGACTCCTAGATCACAAACACATAGATGTGTGCTGAATGGATGGTAAAAATGACAGCTGGATTTACTTAGCATGCTAGTGTTTGTACACCTATTTTTTGCCCCGCTAGCAGGATTGCTCTAGGAATGGCAGTGTCAGAATGTGGGCTCAACACTTTGATCCATACTGATATAACCCAAAAACTATTATATGGATTGGTATGAATGACCCCCATAAACTCTCAAAATATATTAAGTTTGGTAAAATTCAAACAAGTGCTCTAGCACCACCATCAGTTCAAAATTTTCATTAGTTTAATACTTAAGCGTTTAATTAAATATTTTATAAAGTTACAACATTCCCATCAGCCTGTATTTTTCTTTGTGTTTATGAAAAGCATATTTTAGCATTTGTCAGACTAGCTAAAGTTAAGCTAGTTAAACTGTCCTGTTTAGTTTAACTGCTTAAATGAGATGGAAAATTTAATGCCTGCTAAAGTTGAAAACATTGCAACTGTGTGCATGAGTAGAGATAGGTCAAAATACCACTGTGCCCAACACATCTGCCAGCATGGTTTCAGGTCCTTTGTTGTATTTTGCTTTGGGTCTTTTTTTATTTTTATTTTTGTTTTAACAAAGCCAAAGTAGAACACTGATACTGTATATGCTGATTTAACAAGAAAATACCCAGTTAAAAAACTGCTGTAAGTTACTCAGTAAAGAGATCAAATCAGAGTTATACACATACCTTGACATTACACAAAGACAATGTTATGAATCTCAACTCTCCTTAAGTATTGGGTGACTTAAATTGGTTTTTTATGTCTCAGTCTAGCTAAACTATGCTTGAGACACCGATTACTCACATTTTCCTTGTTGTAGTATGATAGGGTGAAGTCTCTCTCTGACAGGACAAACTTCCTCTTCAGAAACTGTGTGCTCTCTTTCCCTTTCTTCCACAGCATTCCTTCATAGAAACCTGAATTTGATTCAAAGAGTCCACTGAGTCATAAGTGCTTCAACACACACACACACACACACACACACACACACACACACACACACACAAGTCTTCCCCAAATTAAAATGTTTTGTTTACATGGCCAATCATTTTGCCAAAGATGACAATCAAGCTAGTTTTCACTTCCTGACTGTTTTGCATGGAACAGGTTTTTCTTGTACAGTTCTGCATGTGTATGAGGAACCAAAGTGTTAATTTAAGCTTTACAGCAAGAGACCATTAAAGATGTGAGTTCTACAGTAGAAATGTGTGTCAGAAAACATCACCTATGGTGTATGAAATGGGTGGGTACTTGGTTTCTCCATTGAATTCCATCCTTTCATATTTAGCACGAATCCACTGCTCTCTTAAAACACTGTGGTGCAAACATAAAAATGATCTTAGACAGATAAAGCACAGTTCTACAGCAACCAGTCAATCGAACACAAAAAAATAATGGAAAGACCCAGTTAATCAAGCCTTGAATTAGCAGCAAAAACTCATCTAAATTTCACTTCTACAGCAAGTAGTTGCACTTCTCTCTATTTTTCAAACATTGCTCTGTCAGCAGTCTGTGACTGTGATAACCAAATATTCCAAAATGAAGACATGGCCAGTCAAAGAGTCAGGTTTTTGAAGAAATACTTACACAGAGTCATTTTCTTTGGGCCGATAGTAGTACGCTGGAACAGCTTTCTCATAAAAAGCTTTGGCAGAGTCATTGCCATTGTTTTTCATGAACTTCAGGTCCCAAAAAGACACATATAGAGATTACACATGGTCATAGCAAACTCATCCTTTCATTCCAAGAACTAATAAGTTATCATAGCAGTAACAACATTATAAAGATATCCCTACATTCACCAGCTCACTCTCCCAGAAGTCCAGCTGTATAGACTTGACCCGACTGGAGAGGCTGCGATGGATCCCAGAACAGTTCAGACACACAAACACACCCAGCTTATAAGACGCCCAGTCTGGATCTGAGATATGAAGAAGAAGAAGAAGAAGAAGAAGAAGAAGAAGAAGAAGAAGAGGGACTCAAATGCAACACTTACTCTGATATTTAACCTCCCTTTTCACTTTATGTGCCTTGCTCACTGCA
>JAQNCA010000011.1:5780647-5793147 GCA_029783725.1 Acanthurus tractus
TATGCACATTCACTACTACAGTCTCAAATGGAGGGGGGTACCTTCCTTTACCTATCTATTTATTTTATCATTATTAGTAATTTATTTTATTATTATTATTGTAAAATTTTGTGGTTTGTCCTTAAACCTTCAAGGCCCAGTAGAGCAATCATGTCCGTTCTTAAGCAGATCTTTTTCAGTTGAGATCTCAAAGTTTGCATCCGCATATCTTAACAGAAATATCCTCAAAACCTAAAACTATACCTGAACTTGGACATCTACATAAATATAAACATGTGCACACATTCAAAGTGTTATGCTGCGGACTGACTGACTGACATAGGCTTTCTCTCTGATCCATTCACAGGGTCCCCCAGGTCCTCCAGGCATGCCTGCCGGCAACAGGGGCCGAGGAGGGGGACAAGGAGGTTGGGGTCCCCCTGGAGGAGAAATGACCTTCTCTATTCCGGCCCACAAGTGTGGGCTAGTGATTGGACGGGGAGGAGAGAACGTCAAGTCCATCAACCAGCAGACGGGCGCCTTTGTGGAAATCTCTCGACAGCCGCCCCCCAACGGAGACCCCAACTTCAAGCTGTTTATCATTCGGGGCTCACCACAGCAGATCGACCATGCCAAGCAGCTCATTGAAGAGAAGATTGAGGTATTTATCTTTAGGTACCCATTGGTGAATTAAAATACAGAGGAAGGAGTCCTCACCTCGCCTCCACACAAATGACCACATCTTCAATTGATTTTCTTGAAAATATCACTAATTTGTTGTACCTCTGCGGAGATGATCTGAGAAATGATCTAAGAATGTGTGTTTATTATTCCAGGGTCCTCTGTGTCCTGTGGGCCCAGGGCCTGGTGGACCAGGTCCTGCTGGTCCAATGGGTCCCTACAACCCCAACCCATACAACCCTGGACCTCCTGGAGCACCTGGTCCACCACAGTGAGTAGTTACAACAAATAAACTGTTTGTGTAGCTTTACAGAAGCATTAATAAGATCTTACTTCTCATCATGTCAGGCTGATTGTCCTTAAAGGGTTTTAATAATAAACCTCTTCCCTCCCCCTCAGTGGTGGTCCTCCAGGTCCTCCCCAGTACACTCCTCAGGGCTGGAGCAACACCTACCAGCAGTGGCAGCCCCAGGCACCCCATGACCCAAGTGAGTCACCATTGACCTCTGTGTTCATTTTTGCTCATTTTAGCACGTTTGCTCACTTTTTAAGCACATCAACCCCTACTTCACTACTATCATGATCAGTAACAACATTTTTTTTCTAAATCTTGGAAGGTCAACAGGAGTACTGATGGAAATTTTGTGATGAGATGCACTTGTTTGCACTAAGCAGCTCTGGCTAACCCTGTCTCTGTTTCCCCCCCTGGTCTCCAAGCCCGGTCTCCAGGCCAGTAGCAGGGGCTCACCCTCACCCTATGAGGACCTCACCCCCTCCACCCTGCATCTTTTCTAGGCAAGGCAGCAGCCAATGACCCCAATGCAGCCTGGGCGGCCTACTATGCTCAGTACTACCAGCAGCCGTCGGCGGCTGTGCCAGCCCAGTACCCTGCTAACCCAGCTGGAGGAGCCCAAACTTCAGGGGACCAGACACAACCCGCACAGACGCCTGGGGGGCCTCCAGACTACACGAAGGCCTGGGAGGAGTACTACAAGAAGATGGGTGAGACTGCCAGTAAACACGCTCTGTCATTGAGTTTATGTTAACTAGCAAAATTTCACAAGCACCCAAACAATTTGTCGGCTTTAACATTCGATCAACAAAAAAATCATTTACTTAATTTTTCTTCAAAGCGCAACAATAAATCACACAAATAAAATCAAGCATGTAACTACATAACATAGATCATATTAAAAACAGATCACCATAATCAATTTTAATGCCAACAGTTTAGTAACAGATTATTCATTTTCTCAATCTATTGAATAAAACTTGTGATAAATTTGTGTTTTGCAGTGTGAAGATTTGCTCCTTTTCTCTCCTGCATGTCAGACTAAATTTTGGAAACTTGAAACAGAAATTAACTACTAACCCATTCATCAAAAATGTAATTAATATATCAATCTATGCTCCTAATCATTGCTACAGCCCATATATTTTATAAACGTAGACAAATGAGTAAAACACTAAGTTAGTTAAAGGGTATACTTTTTTTTTTTAAATTTTGATTTAGTTTGATTATTACTGATTAAGATGAAAGAATTGACTTTTAGCATTATTTCTGATCACTTAATTAATTAACTGGCTCAGCATTACATATGTCCTGGTCTGTATCTTTCCAACCATAAAGTGATTTGCAAAAACACCTCCCTCTTGATTGAAAACATAAATGTTAAATCCTAAACATTTTGTTTTCCCACAACCCCAAAACAGCACCATTTCAGTGAGGTTTATAACCAGAAAATACCCAAGATAAAACATTTTAAGTCACTCCAGGTTCTGGCTACAAGCTGTGGCAAGACCAGCAGGCAGCTACTCAGGTTAGTTAAGTGACACCAGCAACTCATGGAGAAACACCCAACTGGGAGACACACACATCCACTGGATCACACATCTTCCAGAAATCCACCCTAAAATTTATGGATTTGTGCATTGCATTCTGGTTGAATGGCGTACACCAACAGCACCCTGAGAGCTAAATCTAAAGTGTGTTCAGTGTGGTTTGAGTATAATTCTAAATTGTTTGTATTGTCTATAACCTCCAGCCCAGGCAGGTGGTTCAGTCCCTGGGACAGCAGCTGCAGCCCCAGGAGCAGCAGGGGGAGCAGCTTCCACTTCAGGGGGGCAGCCGGACTACAGCGCAGCCTGGGCGGAGTACTACAGGCAGCAGGCTGCGTACTATGGACAGACGGGTCAGGCCCCAGGTCAGCCAGCCACTCCACAGCAAGGACAGGTTGGTAAAGACTGCAGGGAGGTTTTTACACTGTGTTGACACCAAGGTTTTTATTGTATCTATCCAAAAGTTTTTGATAATTTATGGTGAGAAGTCGATCCTCCACTTGTTACTTTTAACTGTTTGCTCTTTAGACGCAGTGAGAGGTCGTGGCAGATCTCTGATGCCAGAGAATATCAGGAGGACGGCATGAAGGAGACGATCCTGAACTCAAGGCCAGAATCTAGCCTGATAAGTTTTTGTTTTTATTTTATTTTTTTTTATTTCATTTTTTCTTGTGAATTGAATCAAACCCTTCCTCCCCACCAGGATACTTTTTTCTAAATATGTGAACTAAACAAGTGTTTTAGTGCTTTGCTGCTGAGGGGCAGAATAAGACTATTAACCAAGTCATGACAGGTACACCGCTTCTCAATGCCTCTACTTACATTTATGTATACCATTATAAACATGGAAACCCTGAAGCGCTTACCTCATTGCGGAGTTGCCAATAAATCCATCTCATCTTCCTTTTATTAAGTTTTTTAAGTCCCTATTTCAAAGCACTAAGCTTCATAACTCTGTGCCGTATTTACTGAATTTCACAGAATTTTAAGGACTGTAATCATACTATAGATCTTGTACAGGTAATACATCAGAGAAATCATTTTTAAAGCTCATTTGATTTGCTCTTTTTTTTGTTTGTTTGTTTGTTTGTTTTTTATGTTTGTTTTCTTATTGTCACTTTTCCCTCTACTGAGGTTTGCATGGTGTTTCAAATTTCGTGCGGTACATGTGGATTGTTTTTCCTTTGCTCATGAATGTGTTCACTTAGGCACTGTTTACATCTGGCATTGACATGTTTGCGAGGTGATCAGATCCAGGTGGACAGCTCTAAATGCAAGTGTGAATGCATTAAAGATACACTGAGGAGGCATTGAGATCAAACTGCCCAAAAGGCAGTCTGGGACTCGTGCTGCCTCAGTTTTTTAGCAGTGTGTCCTGGGCCATATTAACAGACAGCCTACTGAACTGATGTTCTCTGTGTAAGTAAGCACATAAACAAGGCTTTCCGGTTTTTGTTTCACTGATTTTACCATTGAACGAGAAACTGCAAAGTTCCCAGATCCTCTTTAAAAAAAAACCTCTCAATTTAGTGATTTCTTGTGTCCGAATAAATTTTTTACAAACTTTTAGAATTGCTTTCTATGAGAAATTCTTCATTATTTTGGCCATTTTGTAAATTCAAGTAATGTTTTTTCTTTCTCTGTGCAAAAACATTTATTTTCTCAGTGTGTTGGCCTCTACTGTTGGACTGCTGGTTAAGACCAACAACACATTAAGTCTCTGCAAAGGGACATGGTTGTACGTGTTTATTTGCATACAGTTCTGGGAAGTGTTATGTGATCACAGGGTAGTCATTTGAGAAACATGTAGAGATGCATTGTAATGCCAAAGGTAAACCAAGGTACTTGGGAGCTGTCCACTTGGGATAGGATCACCCAAGATTAATAGTGTCTTAGGTGATAGATAGGTGTTTTCTTAAGTGGTTTCATTGGTTACAGGATTTATGTCCATTACACCAGGTTATGCATCTGTATTTAAGCCTTGGGTACAAGTGGCTTTCAAGAAATAGACCTGCCATAAATACCCATCAACATAAGGATCACTGCACAGAGCTGTATGTTTGATGTGTAATGCCATGATTGAAGACTTTTCTCTGTGCTTCAATTTACTGAGCCTATTTGTTGCACATCCACCTGCTGCTTAAGCACATCTTTTCCATCTCTAACTATCCATTTAGGAGCTTTTTCCATTTAAAGCTTTTTAGGGCTTTGAACACGCCGGCTTACTGTGAACAGAAAGGCCAGAATGAAAAAACATATTGTACGTGTATTGGGAAAAAAAACATAAAACAAAACTTGGCTGGCTTGGTGTGAGCAATCCTAGTTAACTCACATTACTCTGGAAAACTCAAAAACAACACACAGCTGGTGTGAATTCACCTTGAGGCAAAGAAGTATGTCTTTGACACTTTTAAATGTGGTGACTTTCTACTGAGGTGCTGTTGCCCTCTGTAGTTCATACAGCTGCAGGT
The DNA here is from genome assembly GCA_029783725.1 of Acanthurus tractus. Taxonomy (NCBI): domain Eukaryota; kingdom Metazoa; phylum Chordata; class Actinopteri; order Acanthuriformes; family Acanthuridae; genus Acanthurus; species Acanthurus tractus. The sequence continues at coordinate 5,785,618 of JAQNCA010000011.1, forward strand.
TCCTCTTCTTCAATGAAAGATGTCATGTAAGGCTACATTGACACTATCCATTTAAACCATGCTGTGATTTTGTTTCATCTCAAGGTTGCATGTGATTGCTTTTTACTTAATGTATCTTGGTTTTTATGGATGCCAACAATAATCTGTTGATCTTTTGCCTTCTTCACCACCATTAGAATTAAACGTAGTCTTCCAGTGTGTCCCACTTTAAGATATACTGTATGTGTACATATATTCAGCAATATAAGGCTGTTGGTTTTGACTCAGAGATGTACCAGGTATGATTCTTGTATTCCGAATGGCAGCTGTGAAACTGCCTTTGGCAGCAGTGTTGATATTGTTAATAGATGACCACCAGCAGCAATACTCTGAATTAAAAAGGGGCAGACGTCAATTATTTTAAAATGTGTGCCAACACTTTGTTATGTTGATGTTCTTTTACAAACAGTGTGTGCATATGACCTGCTGTCACTACAACTAAACATTTACGCAGGTGAGATGAATCACCACTAGATGTCACTTCTAGGCTTTTTCAGATTAAGACAACCCTAAGAGCCAAAACCAAGTTACTAACAAAAAATATATTGTACTAAACTTGATCTTTTTGAAATCTTTGAGTGTACACTTAGGATAAGTTTTATCTGTGATAAGACATTTGACCCCAACTTCAAAAACAAAAAACAAAAAGTGCGATGAACAAATCATCAGATATTGTACATGAAATGGTTTGTGGTAAGTGCTTGAGAAGAATACGTGTTTGAGTAAGATCCAGGAAGTCACACTGTTTATCAGCTGAAGTTTAAGATTAGAGGAGACTGTGGCTGCATATCTTAATTTCTGCTAGCCACAAAAGATATAAATAATGATATACTGAGAGCAGACTGGCTGCACCTCCTTTCAAACAAGAGCTTTGATAAACTTCTCGGAAAATTAAGAGACAAGAGACCACACAAGTGCTTTTTTATTTATTTTTTTATTCATATCTTTAAAGTTAAAAACATCTGAATTGCATTCTACCACCTCCAAAGGCACAGTCATACTTACAGCAGACCAAATTCATAAAACACTGCCACCGAACATCTTTTTTCTCAGTTTGTTTTGTACATAAGAAACAATGCACTATAAAAATGACTAAACATTTTTTCTTATTGGGTAAACAATGGCCATTCTATATGCTGTAGATCATTAAAAGACTGGTGTGATATGTACTCAGCTGTGGTAGCATTAGACTCCATATAAAGGATGATGTGCTGGTTTGAGGCTGCCAATGCTTGTTGAGAACATGCACTGCAGCTATTTAAAAATCCCAAAATGACATGTTTACAACAACCAATTGTGACAGATAGTGTTTAAGAATATGGATGTTTGAAGCAAAACAAAGCCAGGAGGGCTGAAATGCATCGAGATGAAAGCACAGTGGCGGAAGATGAGTGACGGTGGAGGACTGTGCAGACAGAGTCATCAGATCTCTCACCTCTCACCGATTCTCTCAGAAAATGCCGAGTGGTACAAGATGTTCACACACAATCTGACACCTGCATCCCCACCTCCAAAACACAACCAAGACTTCAAAGAAAACAAAAAAAAACATTTCAGATAACTCTCAGAGTTTCAAAGACCAGTCAATATGTGCAAAGAGGCAGGGCCTTAGCCTGTTTGTGGAAAAGTCATTAGATATGATATAGGATTGATAACTGAATGTACAATCACAAATCAATAATGCACACAAAGGTTGCTTACAATGTGTGACAACACAGCACCTTACACTGCACAAGAGGTTCACTTAGTGACAACAAAATTCAAAATATAGTGGATAAATATACAGTAGAATATATCACCGTTCTTACTCAGGCACAGTCCTCCTGAAATCATGGAAAGAGTTTAAAAACAATGAGATCTGGGATAAAAGCAAACAGGTTTGGCACAAACATTGGAAAATATAGTGAAATAAGGCAAGAAAATGATATGTCAAAGGAAAATGAGGCCACAGAGGAACATATTGGATGGACAAGAATGGAGCACTTTAAAACGTAAAAATATGACACATACAGATATAGTACCTCTCTCATGGAGCCAGATGTTCAAGAAGAAGAGAGAGGATTTTTTGCAGCAACTAATAGGAGCCCCAATTCCACATCCATAGCTCAATCTTTACAAGTGTGTGTAGTAGCTGCAACAGGCACTCCAAGAACACAAGAACTTATTTCTTTACAAGCATTAAAATCAAACAGGAAATTTACACGTGTCTCCCAAATCAAAAAACCTGAATACTTAAAAAATATCTACAGAGGAAACAGTCCACACTTGGGATGACTCACAATCACACAACCAGACACACGTATGTACATACACGGCATCATGGAAAAGCATGTTCATTTAGCCTCCAGAAGTAACAGAAGAGCAATGTGGCCCTAGTGCTGTTACAAAAAACACAGAGACACCCCCTCAAAAATCTTGCTTGCTGTCTTTTCACAAATGACTCCTTACTTCAGAACAATTAATTAGAAACAACTCAATTTCGCAACCATTTACTGTTGAAGGTCCACTTTTTAACCTCCTCCTTTAGTTACCTTTACATACACAGACACACACACCATAGTATTTTCAAGACCACTTTGATACGGCAGTGACAGTTAAAGGAGGATCTACGGTGAGTGGAAGTTTCTCAGCAAGGACACAAGGAGGCTACGGACTGAAATGCAGTGAAAGACGTAAAATGCCTGACTTCCATTTATTTGTACAGAGCAACACAACTGAGGGTTAAAATGCTCTGTTTCTCTTTGCATTGCAAGTCTTGGTTTTGAAGCCACATCCTGTTGCAGTGCCACCAGTTGTGAATTGAATCAGTGGTGTCAACAGGTGCCCAAACTAGGAAGCAGCAGTACTGATCAAGTGTGTGTTTCATTGTGTGTTCGTAAACAAAGGGGACAGTTAACAGTGTGCAGCAAGAGTGTGCACACACATTTACAAGATCTACATACATGTGTCAAGTGTATAAATCCATGTGTTCTTTGTACATTTGTGTGTTTGTGTAGTAAGTATAATCAACCCACGTCTGGTAGTGTTTCTCTGTGATTAGTTGTCAGCTGATCCGGCTGTGAAGAGAACTCTCTGGTCTGTTCTGGCCAACTTAGCAGGCGGCTCTAAAGACTCTTCTCCCAGCACAGCCCCGTCTGAGGGCAGGGACAGCTCCTGTCCTTCCTCATCACTCTCCTCCTCCTCTTCCTCTTCCTCTTCTGTGGTAGACAAGGGAAAATTAGTTATTTACAAGCCATGCTTGAAACACAACTGTGGATAGTCTGAAGAACAGCTCAGTTACCTTTGTCAGGATCCAGCTGGCTCAAACCACGGCCTAGACTGGCAAACTAATAGCAAAAGGTGGAATCTATTAGTACTGCAAGTATGTTTTACCATGTTAAGCTCATTAACATGTGTGCACGTAATTGAGTTTGTTGATACCTCTCCCATGACAGCGATGGGGGTCTCTCCTTTAGCCTGAGCCACCCTGTGCTCTATTAGGTAGTACATGTACTCATCATACAGCAGGCGGATCAGGTGGAAGGATCCAAAACTAGCTGCACTCCTCAGAGTCAGGTCTCGGATCACCATGGAACTGTGGGAATGAAACCACCATTACGTAAATGCTCTGTAACAATGTGACAACTTCTCAAACCACAAACGGGATGTGTTTCTCACACCATGCACTTCTCAGTGTTTATTCCTCAACAGAGGGACACTCACTTCTCACTGTGAATCCACTGTTAAATTGCAGTATTTTCTCATTTCCTAAAATTACTTTTTTATGCATTAGAAATGAATAAAGAAATAATATATTTATAACAGTGATTTTTGCAAGTTGAATAAGACCTGCCATCCTCTCTCTGTTTTTCCAAGCATGTTTACGTTTTGCTTCTGCAGCATTTAAGCTAATCCGACTGCATTCAATTCAGACTCTTGTAGTGTTGAAAGTGTTGTGAAAATGTTCGTAGGTCATAAACATGAAGGAATTTTTTCCCCAGGTCTCTCCTCCCTTAGAGTGTAACCCTCCTCGGCCTTGTTCACCCCTTTACACCTCACATCATGCAAAGTTGATGCCTATGTCACACAGTCCCTTTGTCATAATCAATGTTGTGCCTTACAGTTATTAGTTCAGATTTTATCAATCCACTGTAAGAGACTGTAAGCACAGGTTGTGCTCATTTACTGTGTGACATAAACTTTAGAATAGGAATGAAAATGTCCATATATTATTTTATCCCACCTGTAAAAGGACCACTTTAGCAGGAAGAGCTTAGCGGCCTTAGGGAAGGCAGGGCTGTGCTGGTAGGGCTTTAGGACCTGGGAGACAACTCCATCCAGCCATGCAGCCCACTGCTCAAGCGAGTTCTGCTGCTGGAGGGTCAGCTTGAAGTCCTGCTCCAACCGCTGGACGACACGGTCTTCACAACGGCACACCCATGAAGCCTGCTCCTGCAAAAGTGTGACAGGATAAGGACAATATGTCAGTAATAAGATTGTGGCATCAAGGTGCAGCAGGGCAACTGCATGTTTAGACACACCATGCCTTAGACGGAAATAATGTAAATAACTGCATCCTGCCAAATGGCCTTTCAGCAAAACACTATATCAGAATCAAGGTTCTATGTCAAACCATCTGCTTCGCACTTACTGGAGGAAGTTAAAAGAAAGTTTCTGAGAAAAACCAAGAGGGCTCGGTTTACATTTCCTGGATAGGTAAAAGGCAGTTGCTGAACAAGTGACGGCTGAACAACCTGATGAAAACCACAAGTTACTGCAGAAATGCCTGCATGTGCACAGTACTAAAATCAAAACACAATTGACCTTTAATACACTAAAATTGCTGCGAGGTCACAGCTCTCAGAAACCAAACCAACCTGAACATTGGCAAAGTCCACGCGGTTGAGGTCAGAGAGCATTTGGTTGATCTGGGCTGTGTTCTGGAGGACGGCGCGGGCTGCCTGGGCGAGGTGGTTTAGACTGGTGTAGCGCCGCAGTGTTTGGGCAAATGCATTAGCTGATGTTACCTGAGACAGCATGAGGAGAAACGGAAAAAAGACATCAAATGTATGTTTTGCATTAAGGCACAAACGCATCTTAAAATAATTGATTACAGTTTGGGCAACCTGGAGTGAGTAATGTATATCCAAATATCCTATACTTATCAATATTACCTTGCATCTGTACTTATGCACATATCATTGCCTGGGTAAGTAAACCTGGTGCAGTGGTTTATTTACACTAAAAAAAACTTAACTTCACAATGTGACTGAAGTATTCAAGTATTACAGCTAATGATTTCCAAGCTTGAAAGTGGTCCCTAAAAATATGACTGATGCTACAGGCCTAAAAAAAGCTGTCTCTAAGGCTTGGAAAACATGTCGTTCCACCAGCTGGAATCCAGCACAAGGGCAATCTACCTTAATGCGGACCATTTCCTCAGGGATGTTCATCATGGCATTGGTCAGCCAGCTCTCCAGGCTCTTGGCAAAGTTGCGAATGGCTTGTGTTAAGGCACCTTAGGGCAAAAAGAAAAAAGGGATATGAGTTTATTGGTTGTAACTTTAGATTAAAGGTAGGGAGAAACGCTAAGTTTGTAAGAAAGTAAGCTGAGTTTCTGGTGGACAGAAAAAATTTCTTGGCTATGTATATGGAAACCCAATGTCCCCATGTGATTCTAATTTACTTGGAAGGCAAAGACCTAGAACATGCCACACTTTGGTGGCAACAATGTAGCAGGATGAAAGGAAAAATCATTGTCAACATCTGACTGAAATTAAAACTGAAACTAAAGAAATAAATCCAGTAAGTTCCACAGTACAGCAGCAGGAACACAGTAAGAAGAACAAACGTGTCATTCAGTCCATCAGCCTGAGGAAATAATATTCTTTTAGAAATGTAGAATTATCTCAGTTTCAGTTTAATTTATTTATGATGGAATAGTGCAATTTAACAACACAAGGCTAAAATGCAGAATTAGCTTAAAAGGCTATCATTTGTAGTCCCTCGCTAAGGTCTTAAAAAGACTAGCTGAAATATATGTAAGTAAAAACAATAGAGTAACATGCAGTTTAAAGGTCAGACACCTGTTTAACATACAGTTGTTTAAAACTGTAAAAGCATACCTGACATGTACACAAAGAGAACAAAGCAAAGCAAGCATGACATATTGACAACTGCAGGTGTTAAAAAGGCTACCTAAAAGATACAAAAAACCCAGTCTTTTTAAAAAGTTCAGAAAGTCAGAAAATATTTAGCACCTTCTTTTATTCCTGTGAGATCACTTTTGATGTAAAAATACTGTAAAATTATACCTAATATGTACATATTACTCTCTGCACCACAATTTATTTGACAGCATGGTGTTTTTCTACATTAGAAGACTTCTTGTAAAGCCTTACTGGGGATGGGCCTGAGGACATCAGGGATGAGGATCTCCACCAGGCCCTGGTACAGGCTGTTGTCACAATCGCGGCTCCAGCGCAGCACTGGGTCATACTTGCACAGCAATACCAGGCAGGACTTTGGGAGACGCTTCTCTGACTCATCATGACTGCCAACACACACACACACACAATTTCTAAATACCTCCATTTTGTATTCTACTGCTACTGAATTTTGGATGTTTGCTTACTAGTTCTGAACACTCACACTGCCAGCGTGGCATCTCCAGCCTGACTCTGACTGAACCTCCAGAAGGTTTTCCACAGAGTTTCCACCAGGGTAAACTGCAGGTTGACCATCACATCAAGTATAGCCTAACACAACACAGATAAAACATCTCATACATAATGACTGGTAACAAATAAGCACAAAGTGAAGAAAACAAAGAGATTACATATTATTTAGCCATACTATTGATACTGTTAATACTATTAAATCTTTTTGAACTCCTCTTCTCTATCAGCTGTCTAAAAGCAAGATGTTTCCTTTTTTTGAAAAAAAAAAAAAAACTTTCAGTGAGTATTATCCCACTCTTCAGGTTTTAGTTGGTCCTCTCATTTAGAGCTGTCTTCCACAGACTGCCTGATAATTATCCTAGAAAAGGTTCACCTGGTTACCTCACAGTGTTCTCTGTACAGCAACTGAAAGCTCTTTATGTGCTCCAGCTCAATGCCTTCTGGCAGAGACTTCCCCTGAAGATCGATGTCTGGGAACTCTGGGAGAGCTCTGGATGCATCTAAACACATGACACAAGAATACTACATAATCAAGAAAAATAAAATTTTATACAGAGGGCAAAAAGTACTTGCTGTAGAAAATATCTTGTCTATCTGACATCATTAGCCTCATTAATCTTCTTTTAGGTAGATCCTTAACCGTCACGTTCATACCTCTAGGCTTTTGCTTACGGTTCTCTTAACTCACCTAGGAACTGCTGGTACTGCTGAACCTGGGTACTGATGTCCACCTGCCCTGAACTCTGCTGCTGTTGCTGCTGCTGGCCTGCTCCTGCTGCTGTGCCATTGGTCATTCCCTCTACTTTATGCACAGGCTTCAACCTGATATGAA
>JAQNCA010000011.1:5797407-5834995 GCA_029783725.1 Acanthurus tractus
ACAAAGTGCATCCTACAAAACTCTAAAATATCTTAACCAACTGCGTTTAAGAACATCCATCCATCCATCCATCCATCATCCATCCATCCATCCATCCATCCATCCATCCATCCATCAATCCATCCAATGTCTTCTGCTCAAGAGCATAGTGTTGTTAAATTTGACCGAGACAGCTCTGACTTTTAAATCCCTTTATAAGACACAAGTCTTTAAGATACTCCACATGAAGAGTAACTATTAAACTATGATTAGTGGATTTACAATTGCAAAGTCCTGGTCTACATTACTATCAATGGAATAAAATGGTATGTGATTTTCAGTCCTTACCTGTGACTGTGACAACAATGTACTGAGGAGTGCTTTGAGCATTTCCAGACTGTGTGGGGGAGCCCTGGATCTCTGCAGTCACATACTGGGTTTGGGCTGGCTGGGCCTGTGCTGTGGACTGAGCTTGACTTCCAGCTGCAGGCTTCTGAGTGGTGATGGAGGTGGCTTGATCAGTAGGAGTTGTTTGGCCTGTGGGTGTGACTACATTGGGAGTGACCACTGTGGTCTGAATCTCAGCCAAAAATTGAGGGGCAGTTGGAGGTGTGGAGCTGGCGTCGGATTGCCCTGGTGTGACAGTAACACCAGCCCCCTGGGGTTGGGCTGCCGGCTGGATCTCACCAACGTAGCCTGAGGTGGCCATTACAAGAGCTGGAAACTCACCCTAAGAGCAACAAGTCACTGGTTACACATTTGTATCAAATATGAAGATTGCCTGATCAAGATAGAATTAATTCTGAAACTATTTGTTTCCAAATTCTATTTGGTTAGGCCAACCTTATATAAGCCACTGTATAAGCATTGAGATAGAGAAAGGGCAAAGGAATAGAGTTCTAGTTAGGCTGCTGAAGGCGAGAATGACAATTGTCAATTTCAAAGAAAGTAGCAGAACAAAATGTTGTGCTAGTTCCTGTACTTCCAATGTATTGCTTTTTTAAATGAGTAATTCATATTTTTTTTCAATAGGGCATTCAACTAGTAAAATAACATGAACAACACTTGGAAGTGTGGCAAATAGCGACTGCTGCATGATCTCTTATAAGTGCTCGTGCTCAGCTGTTTATTACTTTTTCCAATAACATTAATCTCTGGACAACAATACATATCTCAGAGGTAATGAATATTTCTAAGTTCACATTTGTTGCCTAATTGCAAGTGGATGAGTAAGTGGGCTGTTTCTGAAAGTACTACTGTGGCTGACCTGTTGGTGGTAATGCAGAGATGTTGGGGAGGAGCCTTGACAGGAAGAGACATTTTAGTCTCATTACCTGTAATGTGATCTCACATCCTAAGGCCATTTACAAATGCAGTTACATCTATTACACAAGTAAGAAATTCCCTCAGCATGATGCATTATTATTATAATGGCCAAGCAGTTGTTTTGCTTCTGTCATACACAACAGAGATAACATGTACACCATATCCTTTTTGGTTATTTACAACATTATCAATACATGTACTAGCTACTAACATGTATTTTGAGCATTTGATCGACTTTAGCTACATTAAAAGGATTATACATATTAAAAGGCTTTTAACAATGTACATCTGTTTTCAAACCCACCTAAGAGTTTTAAATCTTAAAGTTAAAGTTTAACTGGCGATGAGAGAGCTTATTGCAAGTCTCACAAGCAATAGAGTCATATAAGTTGAGAGTACAAACACATTAAACTTAACGCGGACTTGCAAAGCACCTGCTAAACACCCTAATTTGCCACGCCCATTACACGTTCAATGTCCGCCACCTGCCGAAGCCTCTCCAACTTTTCACTATTGAGAGAACGATATTTTTGTCGACAGGCGTTGTTGCAACTCCACTACAACCTTAACATAAACCCTGTCTAAAGTATTAAGACCTGTCCTAATAGTTACACTTCTAATTTTACTTCTATAATTTGGTCTCTCTTTTGAGAGGCTCACATTATGCACTCAGGCAGCTGGTTTCATTGGAGCCAGCTCCTGAAAATAAAACATGTAATGTGTTTAACCACCACAGATTGCACGTAAAATATCGTCAGAAAAGACCAGTAACCGTTGCTGGTAACTCGTTCCGTTAGCCCTAGACAGCAACGAGCACGCGCCTGTCGTGACAGCTCTAATGCTAGCTGTCTAGCAAGGTAACACGGGCAGCAAGCTAGCTGGTCTCTACAACAACCGCCATTTTGTACCTTTTGCATTTGACATCGCCATAACAACGGCCTGCTTGAGTATGCATCCGTGGCTGCGTCGCCATGGCAGGTTCAATTCACTGTCACTGGGATGAGTAACGGGCACAAACATTCGTGAAACGGACTCGAATGATTATCAGTACGACGGCTAGCTTGCAAGCTAACACTGCAAGGCAGTTACCTGATATGGCTACTGAAACAAGGGAAAAGAGCAATAGCACAATTCAGCTGAAGCATAATCTGACATAAGATAGTTCCTACATGTAAATAGCTTCACCTCTGGTTCCACTTGTGTATTTCCCAATGGTAAAATATCTTCTTTTATATTTATGGCGGATTCAGTTGTTGTTGTTGTTGATTCTCGTTGCTGGGCTCTTGTCGCCAGGGCTACCGTGGCTATGGCGCTTCGTCCTCACCAGGGCAACTGTTGCTACCCACCAGCTCCCTTCCCCCCCCTTCCTTGCTCTGATTGGCTGAGTGCTACCAAATTATCTTAAAGTGACAGGGACAGCAATTTTTTTACTACAAAGCCTTCCACGCCCATTAGTGAAATTAGTGGCACATTGTCTATCACCTATCAATCATAAATACAAACACACACACACACACACACACGTGTGTGTGTACACAATTAAGTCTTTGTGGTTTATACTTAAGAAATTTATATTCATATTCCCATTTTTAATTCATATTTTATGCTCATATATATATATATATATTTTGCCTTTTTTGCCTTTATTGCCTTTTGCCTCCTGTGACCTCTATCTCTCACATTTCGAACACTGTGGTAATGAATGTCAAGGTGGGTGTCCTCCTAAAATGCCAGTTTGTTTGCTTTTTATCATAAAATTCATTATAAATTCATCATTTCCATTGTTATTCCTTAAATGATTGACCTTTGACTATGATATAGATAAAAATATGTTTAATTTTTGTCTGACTCATAATAAGACTTCAATGTTATCTGACTTCAGTAAATGTCAGTGGTTCTGTCTCAGTTTTCCCAGTTCACCTTTTGGCAAAGAGACAACAGATTAGGTGGTTTTCAAGAGAAAGGAAAAATGATATTTATGGAAGAGTAGCACAGGGTCTTATGTAGATTAAAAATGGCAAAACTTATCGCAATGGTGATATACATATCCTTGTAGTTATGTAAGCAAGGGGAATTCATGGCAACATGCATAATTAGACCTGAAAGGTCAATTACATGTGTTTCGGCAATGTTAGTTGAACACATGTTGCTGTTGTTTTTTTAATTTTCTTTTGAGGGATGACAATTGAAATGCACCTATTCTTTGAGAATCAAGATATTTATTTATGTATTGACTATCCCAACACTATTTCTTTCTCTCTCTCTCTTCCTTGTTTGTATAATTTATTTAGCCTGTGACATATTCGTGCATCTTATGCAAAAATAAGGTTTCAGTGGGAGACAAAAGACTTTGATATGCCCAAGTACAGCCTAAGGAGACAGAACTATATTTGACTTTTTTTTTCATTTGTCATTTTTTGCTTTGGTTGATGCTATTAATGTCAATATTCTTCTTATATTCACACTCACCATATGACTAATGGTCATAGAATGTTACAAAATCTAAGCTGGATGAGATAAAATATTGAAATATTAAGAGACATTAAAATGACAAAAGTGCTTCCCATGCCAAAATACAATTAGATGATCGAAACCTCTGATAACATATTTGTTAATTATACCACCTTTGGTCCGCTTTTTGTATCCATAAAGGTCTCCGACTATCTGATATTCAAATCTGTTCTTCTCTCAGAAAAGGCCTACATGCGCAGAGTGCAAGTCTCCCTTTCAGGACTGCAAAACCCTTTATAAACCACGCCTGGGTCACCTAAAGTCATTGCTCATGCAAACGGTGAGACGGAAAGCAACGTGCTGACAGAAGTAAAGCATCACCTGTCATTTTATCCACTTCTACTTAGCTTTATTTTCTTTTAGGTGCCATGTGGAAATCTGTGGTGTTGGCTGTATGTCTGCTGGTGGCTGGAGTTCAGCCCATAGATGACCCAACATATGGGGTCAAGCTATGTGGCCGTGAGTTCATCCGAGCAGTCATCTTCACTTGTGGAGGCTCGAGGTGGAGACGTTCAGTCAGGAGTCTAGGTAGGTGAGAGGCTTATCACCATTACTGTCTTTGTGATGTCTCTGCCATTATCATTAGGCATTCATTTGTTGACTATGTATTTTTAAGAGTACATTGACAGAAGATTTGTAAATACATTATTATTTTAATGCTAAAGTTGTTCGGCATAGTTGACTTTGTCAGTGTTTAAACTATGGACCACCTATGCTAGAACTACAGAGCTATAATTCTCATTAACAATGTCATTAGATGTATTATGCTGAGCTACCTATACATTTTTTAAAGGGAAAATTTTATTTTGATCCTTTGACCTTGAAACAACTTTATGTCCCATGTCACATCCTATAGATTGTAAGCAAGGTAAATTTGGCATTCACATTTCCCAGACTTCTGAAAGTTTCTTTCTTCACCATGCTATCTCTATCAGTTATTGTATTGACACCACGAATAATGGAAAGGACTATTCTCTCATGCTTCATTTGTCTATTTTACCCGATCAGATGTCTCAGAAGACCCATTCAGCTCCCATCAGGAGGAATCTTCAGAGGGCTTGAGCCGCAACTTTGTGGTTGAGAGTCTCCTCCAAAGGAACAGAGATCTAAGTTTTGCACCAAGAGATGAACAGGAGGGAGTGTTCAGCAGGCCGGCGCGATCTTTTATTACCGATGAGATCCTGGAAGCCCTTCGCAAAGCTGACCGCAAGGGCCGGGATGTGGTGGTTGGCCTGTCTAACGCATGCTGCAAGTGGGGCTGCAGCAAGAGTGAGATCAGCTCCCTTTGCTGAGAGTTAGCTTTTGTTATCTAAGTCACTGCCTCAGCAGACATAGTTAATACTTAGGTACACAAGCAGAGGCACAAATATACACACACACACTCATCTTTTTTTTCCATTTCTCTTGAATCTTTGGTCATTTTTTATTCAGCGTTTTGCAGTTAACCCATTATATGAATTGTCTGAATTGTTGTTTTATATTTTCTTGTATGTATGATATGCATTGTAAGGGCTGCCATGTTTTCAAAATGTTGATTTACAATTCTGCTAGAAATATTTTGCTTTGTAATGAACAGCCTTGATTATTCAGTTTTATACTAAGCTTTTTCCCTGTTCCTTTATAACTGCTATCATAACCATTGTAACAACAGATTCTTGAAGGGTTAAGCTTAATTGTAGTAACCTCAAAATGAGTACAAATGTCTTATCTTGACTGAAAATTGTAAGTCAATTGTTGGTGTTTTGCATTTGTTTTATTGCACACTAAATGAGTTTAAGGTTCAGACAAATAATAAAGAATTGTGTTCTAAGAAATGTATTATTATTATTTTTATTATTGTGCATTGTGAAATACTGCCTTTCCCAAACTACCAAGGCTTATAAATAATTTCACTCTTTAAAAATGTACAGCACCTGTCCTGCTAAATATGCATTTTGTGCATCATTATACTTCTCTATGAGACATGAGACACTGCTGTTTTAATTGATAGAGAAGTATTCAGATTGTTTTCTCAAGTAAAAATGCAATAATAATATAAGATAAAACTTCATCCTCAGTTAGAGTTCCACAATTAGATGAAAATACAAAAGTATTATGAGAAAAAAACCTCTAAAATATCAAAAGTATCTGCAAAAAAAAAAAAATCCTTGAATTAACCAGTATAACCATTAAGAATTTAAATTACGTTAAAGACTTTTATGCTCCAATCTATGTTCAGTACTGTAGTGGTTTAGACATTGAGCTAATTTTCACTTTATACACAGTTTGATCTGAGAGCATTTGCACTATTGACGCCGGATGTAATAAGGAGGTATAGAAAAAAAGACTCAACTCTTTTTATAAGGAGTCAGAAGCCAAACTTCAGGGAACCACTGATTTAATCTTTGGACAATGCTTTGTTTTTCATGAGCATTTAATTATAGATCTTGTAATAAAAAAAACGTAATCTACCCCTGTCAAATAGCTGTCTGAATTGTGAAGGAGGGTAGCATAAATCTGGCAACAACTCAAATAAACACACCAACAAGTCACAATCTTTGCAGATCAGAGTTTCAGTTCACTGCATTAGTTACTGTCTTATCATTAGGGTGAGCATATTCAAATTTAAAAAAGTTTTCTCGTGATAAAAGTCTGTATGTAGAGAAGCCGAAACGTCACGCACACGTGTCTGAACCTGGTCTGAACCTACAGCAACCAGAGTGCAGGAATCTGCGTTTACAGAAACTCAGTACTTCTCGGTTATGTCGATGTGCCAGCGTGTGTGGGTGCGTACGTGCGCACGCGTGCGCTTTATGTTCGCACGTCAATAAAGCTGAAATTTGGGCGGAGCGACTTACTTTCCTGAAGAACCGCAACTTCTTGGCAAACTTACATTTCATTTTTGTTTGTTTTTCTGCATCGCTTCATGATGCACGACAGGAATCTCAGTGTGTCTCGTGATGAGGTAAATGATTTAACTTACAGTTTTGGTTGAATGATAGCATGTAGAACTCGACATAACAACAATGTAACGAGACAGTACTGCATTCAAACACGAACTATTTGGCTTCTTTTACAAATGCGTAGTATTTGGAGGTGTATTTCAATTGAATACAGTATTTATCTGTTTTCATGTACCAGCTATATACAACTTTGTCATTAGGTTAATTACGTTTAAGTCAATGCCATAGGAATGTTTTTCTCTGACACATAAACTGCCGGCACGCAACGATAGGCTATGTAACGTTTTTCTCAACGTTGGTCCTTCTTGCGGCATTTGACGTACTAATTCTGGGTCAAAAAATTACCCCCAAAAAAGTCTATTTAAGTAGAGAAATTAAGCAGTAACAGGCTATATCTACCCTGGCTGGTAGACTATTTGTAAGTAACTTTTGTGACTACATAGGCCTATATATGTGTGTGTGTGTGCGCGCGCGTGTGTGTGTGTGTGTTTGCGTGTGTTTCCTCTAGGCACGAGAGGACTTATTGAAATGAAATGGACGCATTTCAGACCAGATGGCTTTTGACCATCTTGCTGTCCAACCTGCTTTTTTTTTTTACTCTAGCAGGTATGTTTTTTTTAAGGTTTACGCTCTCTAATATGAGTTGGGTCTCCCGTTTGTACTTTGCCTGTGTCTGTTGTTAATTTCACGCTTCATACTTCACTGCTCATCATAAGGGGAGTATAGCTCATTTTATTAGGTTTTTCTCAACTCTTACTTACTTTAAATGATTCATAACGGACTAGCCCAAAGGGGAAGTGGTAGGGACAGAGGAAGGGTACAATACGTAAAAACCAGACTGAGCTACGTGCTCTTCCTGCTTAAGTTACATGATTACGCTTCCTGCAGCATGCTCTGTGAAGACGCTGTATTGATTGAAGTGAAAAGAGTAGGCCTCGGGTTTACGAGAAAAGAAGTGAGCAGATGATAAAGAGAAAGGCTGCGTGTGTTTTTGCGGAGATAAGAAATACATCCCTTTTTCTTCTTTTCTTGTGTGGCTTTTATAACTGTTAAATCTTACCAAACCACATACAGAGACAAAAAAAAACATTATTAAGAATTAACATTTTAATTTGCTCAAAGTTAACTGCCTTGGATTGACAGTAAATCACTACTAGATATTTTATTCAGTTCCCTATTTGATCTTATGGCCCCTTGTAAGCACTGAAGAGGTTTTAAAGATATTCACCAGTGTGCTGTCTATTGTTTTTTTTTTTACTTTTTTTAATTCAACTTTTTTATCAAAGCAGTGAAAAATGATGGTATAAAACCACAATAAACCGCTACAAATTAGGGAAAATTAAACAACACAGAACTAAATAAAACAGACACCTGAACCAAACTAAAAAGTCCTTAAAGCTGTGCAGAGAGCTACAAAAGAATTTATACTTGTCACAGTATGTAGCCACTGACGTAGTGTGGCACCTTATCAGTGACTTGACCAAGATACATATCTGAACACAGGGCAGCAGATTATCAAAAATCAACATAAACTTATTACTTAGTCTCAATTGACAACTCTTGGTACCTAAATGTAAAGGGTACTTAACATTTTATTAACAAGCAGTTTATCAAAAAACAATAAAAAACAGAACCTGCAGGGTAGATATCTAGTCCAACAGTGAACCCCTATTAACTGAGGCAGAAAAACATTTGAAATGATTTTTGGTATTGCCAGACTAGATTTACTAGACATCCTAGATTTCAGCAACTTTCCTTATTGTGACTCATTTTTCCAATATCATGTGGCTACATGCAACTGCTCTAAATTTAACTGTTTTGTACTCAATTTAATTGTCTAATAGATCCGCATATGTTGTTTCAGACAGAAAAGAGCCCTTAAAATAAGGTGTCAATTGTCTTCAGGAAAAATATCTTAGCCCATGTGGTCTTTAGATGTAATGATAAGAGTGCAGTTTGCTATGTTTCTAGTTTACATGGTAAACTGCACTCTTAATTCAGACCTGCAGTCATCATAACTTCATGAAGTTGCAGATTTCAGTTTCAAAATGTTTTTTTTTAATTTACAAGGTAATGTCTTAATTCTCTTTCATTAGTTTCTCCAGGTACTCCTGCTCCTTCCTCTCCTGAGTGTTATATCCCATTTGATGAGAAAAACCAATGGGTTAATATTTACTGTAGTTGGAACCAAATCCAAGGACCTAAGATCTCCACCACCTACAGCCTGCATTGGAAGACACCAAATAGCGAGTAAAGGCAACCAACACATGTCTTGTTTTGGTGATCTGACAACTTAATTTTTGATGACAATAATATTCTCACTTTAGGAGCAAAAATCAGAATTTATTAGCTCTTCTTTTCTTTTTTTTATCTTCTAGGGAGGAGAGAAATGTGACCAGTGAAACTGGTTCAAGTGGGTATATCCATCGTGAACACTTTTCGATCCCTACTACACTGTGGGTTTGGGTCCAGGCGAAAAACCAGCATGGTTCTGCCAAATCTAAAGAGATTCTGATCGATACAGAGAATATCAGTGAGTCAGACACCATTGCAAACAATAACAACAACAACAAATACAGTCATAATAATAATAAGATAACTTTACAACTTTCCATTACCAGTAGTTGTACAATGTAATGGATGAGTACCTCATGCCTTTCTATAAACCAGAGTCAAAATAACCAAAATATAAATTGAACTAAATTGATTTAGATTAAAACAGTATTGTATTTTACATTTACATTTCTAGTCAAGCCACCCCCACCTGTAGTCACATTGAGCGATGAGGACATTTCCTGGAACTACACCTGCAATGATCCACACTCTATTGGAAACTGTCAGGTCCGACATCGGATTGAGGAAGATCGAGACTGGCATGAGGTGATTTTGGTTGATGGTTTGGTCTTTCTCTACTTCCTTTTTTTCCACCAAACATAGTCCACATTATGTAATGGAGAATGCTGTGAGTGAGGTGATGATAGTGGTAAGTGAATTTATTTCCTGAAACAAACTCAAGGATAATCTTGTCAGAAAAACGTTAAAAATGTTGCTAGACTCAGAGCCTAATTAACTGACTATTAGCTAAACCTTGTTTTTATCTCATTCTGCACAGGAAGAACCTGGGTTCTCTGGCAGTTATACACTTGAGAGTCCTCAGCCCTGCAAGGTCCATGAGGTTCAAGTGCGCTGTGGTTGTGGTGAAGGCCCGATGAGTGACTGGAGTGAAATCCGCAAAGTGGATGGATCAGAAACAAGTAATTTCATTTTTGACATGGTTACCAAGTTTGGCATGACAGAGACTTTTGAAAAAGTGAGATGTTTATAGTGATATGTGGTGATGGGCCCATTGGTTACCCTTTGACCTCTCTAGCTTATCTTCTTGATTTAATGTACGGACACAGGAGTAAGGTATTCATTCACTCATTTGATCTAATCTCTGAATAAATCTTAGTTTTAAAACACAAAGTATGGTGGCAGTAACTCTGCATAGATTAACTAAAACCAAATAGAATATAATAAAATAAACCCCTGCAGTTGTTCCTCTACTAAACAAATTTTTAAAAATCCCTTACTAAAACTTTAAACCACAGAGTTACACAAATCAGGGCTGGGTTTGAATTTTAACATTATTTCTCTCTTTTTTTTCTCTCTGTCTTGTG
The DNA here is from genome assembly GCA_029783725.1 of Acanthurus tractus. Taxonomy (NCBI): domain Eukaryota; kingdom Metazoa; phylum Chordata; class Actinopteri; order Acanthuriformes; family Acanthuridae; genus Acanthurus; species Acanthurus tractus. The sequence continues at coordinate 5,807,825 of JAQNCA010000011.1, forward strand.
GTATTTTTTGTTCTGTTGTACAGCCCCTGTTGGAGCTCTTAATGTATGGAGGGACTGTGGGATAACTCCTGCAAGCTTAGACTGCGTTCTCATCTGGAAGGTACATAAAACAGACTACCCACTACCACGACTCTCGTTGAAATCACAAGGCAGAGTCTCTGTTTATGTAAACTCATCCCACCACTATCCATGTCTTCATCCTATCCAGAGGCTTCCTGTGTCTCAGGCTTGTGGTCTCATTCTGGCATATGAAGTCAAACTGTCTTACAGCAATGGCGGTGCAGGGGTGGTGAATGTGTCCACAGCTGAGCCTGGGAGCCAGTTAGTGTGTGATTCCAGGCAATGCTACCTCACTCATGCTTCAAAGGGTGCATCATCAGTCAGTGTATCAGCCTACAATGCTCATGGTCCCACCATGCCTTCTTACCTCACTATACAAGCACAAGGTATCAAGTGTCCAGACTGTGAAAAATGTATGGAGAGCTATAAGTTAAGGTTGTGGTTGCTGTTTTGAAGTGACTGTTGCTGGAAATTTGCATGCAATAATTATTTGTTTCATCTTATCCTCTAATTTCTTCATTTGAGTTCTTTCTTTTCCTGTGGCTCAGCAGAACTAACAAAGTATTTGTGTCTTGCTAAGGAGAAAAGGAAGTTGAGCAAGCTTTGTACCTCATGATGGATGAAGAAAACCTCAGTGTTTCATGGGATCTGCCTCAACTATCTCACAACCTGAAGGAATATGTGGTGCAATACAAACAAGTCAGACGCTCGCTTGGGCAAGGATTTGATTGGATCAGAGTGGACAAAAACCAAACAACAGCAACATTTAAAGGTCTGTTTGTTTTGAAAATATTACTTATACAACTAAGCTACTGTAACATTTCTTATATCTAACTGAGTCACCCAAGAAAATGTTTGAGAACATTCATTTGAAGGAATTACCACTTGGTGATTGTCACTGATTAGGTATTCAACTTTAAACTTTGTTTTTTGAAAACTCAAGGGACTTTTTGGTTGTGCTGGCTGTTTTCAAACTGACTGTGTGTCTCCACCCTCAGGTCAATTTAAAAAGTACACACCCTACCAAGTGTCCCTGTTCACAGTATCTCACAGCAATGAAGTCCATCACCTTTCATCAGAAATTGGATATTCTGATCAAAGAAGTATGTACTGGTGCTTTGTTGTCGGACCTCCTTAAAAAGTTTTTAGTTTTGCTTTTTTCTTTTAGCTCATTTTGACTTCTTACCTATCTTCATATCAAATGGAAGATAAACTTAAAATCCTTGTGTTCTTTTCTCATTCACTTTTCAGCTCCCTCCAAAGTCCAATCATTTAAGGTGTTGTCCATTGCTGACACTCATGTGACCCTGCAGTGGGAGCAAAGGCCTCTCGCTGAGCAAAATGGTTCGATCCTTTACTACCAAGTAGGCGTGAAAGGACAAAATGGTACATATCAAAATGATATATTTTGGTTGAATATTTTTTAAAGGAAAAATAGGAAACTCAAATTATTGTGTATTGACAATGGATCAAATTTATTTGTCATTAGACTGTTTTTGTAATGCGAGTGACAAGGCTTCATGGTAGGCAGTGTTAGTCAGTCTACTTCTTAGTCTGTCCCAGTAACTTACAGATAGATTTCCATTAAATGCTGAACAAACATTCATAGCTCTGACAAGATAAATCCAACTGGTTTTGGTGATCCTCACCAATAATAATAATCACCAGCAGGTCAAAGTTATTATTGAATCTTGTGAAGTATTTGGCCATTATTTGGCACAGAAAAATTCATGGTCCCCAGGATTTATCATAATTTCTTTTGTTATCCACCATTGAGTACATACTTGTGCTTTTAAGTAATATGTCTCAACAACTATGGGACTGCCACATATATACATATATAAATGTCCCCTTCAGAAATAGTTCTAATTCTAACTTTAGAAAGAACTCAACTTTTATTTGGTCAAAATTTTGAAATATTCATGTTTTTAATATACATTTTTTTATAACTAAACACCTTTTTAAACTAATGACATTTCCATCAGCTGCAGCTGTACATTGTGTTAAGCACTGATCAGTAAATATTAGTATGCTACCATACAAAACTAAAATGACAAAAAATTCAACACATTAGATCTGCAAGACATCAGCATGTTTACTGTGAACAGGTTAACATATTGCATTAGTCGTTAGCTCAAAGTGACACTGTGTCCAAGTACTCTGAGAGCTGCCCTTTCAACTATTCTCTGATTACCTGAACTCACTCTATGCAATCTGTGTCTCCTAGTGTGCAATGTGAGTGCCTCCCTACAACATGGAAAAAAAACTTTTCAGTTGCGTGATCTCAGGCCAGAACAGGAGTATGAGGTGTGGATAAGGGCTGTGAATGCAAAAGGGCCGGGAGAAAATACCACCCTGAGGTTCGACACAAAGGTCCATGGCTATTTTGGTACTGTGGCAAATTTTCCTCATTCCGAATAAAGAGCCTAACTTAAGATGTCTTATTAAGAATTTCTAAGAGTATGTGGATATTTCTCACAGCATAGTAGATGAGTCCCTATCACTGGCCTTAGTAATTTATTTCTCTTATTCCCATTTTTCTCTCTCTTTCAGCAAAGAACCCAGTCATTCCAGGGATGATATGTGCAATTTTAATATGCATTATTGTTGTAGTCTGGTAAGTTGATTATTTAATACAACCTATTTTTTACTTACGCTTTATTGTTGAAACTTTATTTTCCCATGCCTGTCTGATCCAAAGAAGTGCTACATCACAGTTGTGCCCTTTTTTTATTGATAAAAACTGTGAGCTAAAACTATTGTATTTCATTCTGAGCTTATTTTAAATAATATCAGAAATGCTTTTATAATAAAAGAAAAGATGTTATTTGGTACTGAGCTGCTGAAACTATGTGAATAGAATAGGGTTTTAAAATAATATTAATTAAAATTCTCAACAATCTTGTTGTTCTGTAAAATTATCATCAAGAGTATTGTGGCTCTCATATATTTTTTTCTTTCTGTCTGCCAGTGCTTATCAAGGACTAAACAAAGCGTGTCCTCTGGTGCTGTATAACTTAGGTAAAGTGCCAGATCCTCGCAATAGCCACATTTTCAAAGAGATGAAGCCGCAGGTGAGAGGATGACTGAACATAAGGACCTGTTTGTCTTTTGTAAACGGTGGCCTAATATCAGAAAAGGGTTCATATTCATATATATGTTGATCCCAGTTAATGCCATTATTATGCTGCTCCTCCATTAACTGCTTATCCCATTACAAATACACACTATTGTAGTTGAGTCTGAGTTTGTTACTGTGTTATCATAAGAAAAAATGGCCTCTGTGTCATCTCCATGTAGATTAATGACCCCATGGCTTGGATCTGCATTCCCGTCAATGAGCAACAACCCAAGATCTCTCTGTTAGAAATTCTGGAAATCAAGCCCTGGGCTTCCAAGTCTTCTCTGGAAAAAAACTCAGACACTGACAAGTTAACTAGGGCAGTGGTCGAAGAGAGGAGCTCACAGATTGACTGCCAAGATGACCAGAGAGAGGATGCTGTTACAGAGGAGTGTCATAAGACCAACCATAAGTATGAAAGAAAGGCTGCGTACAGTAAAATGGTTGACTCAGATGAGGAGGAGGACAGAAATGATTGTTGGAGCTCATCAGAGGAAGAGCCGTGCACATCTGGTTATGAAAAACACTTCATGCCAACTGCTCTGGAAATACTGGAAGTTTTGTGACTCATGGAAATCCTTGGATGTGTGATATATTTCCTTTTTAAATGTTCTGGCTTCTGCAGCTTCTTTTTGCAGGACCTGAGGAGCAAACTTAGGCCATGGGAGAGGTTTGTCTATCAAAGCAAGTGAAAGTCAGTAAATCTCTCCTCTCTTTTCACTGGCTCCCACCTTTGGCAATTGTGTAATTGTTTAGTTCTTTTTTTTTGGCTACATTTTATTAATGTTTTTTTCTACCATATCAAGACAATGTGCCAACAAGTTCTTGGATTCAGTATAGAATTTTTTTCTCCTGAAAAACTTGTCTCCTCATGGCTGGATAGCAAACATGTTTTCCTCTGCTTTTGCTATGATTGAAGCTCAAATGACCCTTAAAGTGAAACAGCATTCATTAAACCTTTTGTACACCTCAGGTGTGATCCCCTATTTTTGTTACTTTTTATTTTAATTCTTTTGTTTATTTGATTTTTTTTACTTGGTATGAGGTTATAGACCAAGAGTGGTAACCAAAGATGGAAAATAAAAAGACTGCACAGACAAGCTAACATTTACTGAATGTGCCATGGGCTGTTCTCTATATTTATCCAATTAATGCAGACTAGCACCCAAATGTAAAGTATGGAGACGAAGAAAATATCACAAACAGCGATAGCACCTGCTCTTACACATGATGAATTGTCATTTGCTGCAAAATACTGAAGGCAAAATACAGATGAGTTTATGAATGGATACATCTCTAAATTAGAAATGCCTCTTTAACCTGTGATTTTTTTTAAAAAAGTACAAGGCTAAAGGAATTCAAGCTGTATTGAAACCAGTGAATGTGCAAGTAAACATAAAACAAATTTAAGTAAATTTCCTCATTCTCTTTTTGGTTCACATTGTTACACCTTAAACTTTCTACAATGTACATTTGATAAAAGGGCCGTCTTATTCGTCTTATTTTAATATTGGTCTAGCTGAGAATTTTTAACTTAAAATACAATTCAATCCACTTAAATAACAGCCGAGCCATGCTGGTGGGTTAAGGCTCCATTACAATCATATGGCCATATATGAGAGTATACCACCGAATAACAACACATGCAACCACAATATAACACTGCTTTCACCTTGTCTAACAGCATGTCACTAACAGAACAACAAAAAAGTCTGGTAAAAGTACATCTATGAGTCTCTACTGGAAAAAAAGTCTTTACTGTTTTAATTAAAAAAAAAAAAATCTTACAAGATCTGCAGTACAACCCTCTGAGGAATCAATTGATAATCTTATCCCCCTTCTAAGGATAATTTCAACATTTACTCAGTGAACCTTCTCAATAGAAAAAAACAAAACTGCACTGAAATATGAAAGTAAGGATATTTATCACATTTTATTACTTGCATTATGAAAGCATAGATAGATAGATAGATAGATAGATAGATAGATAGATAGATAGATAGATAGATAGATAGATAGATAGATAATATCTTTATAACTATTTCTGTATTTTAGGCTATTATTTAGGTATTATAGCTATTGTTTTAATGTATTTTACGTTTTATTATACGTATATACGTATACTATTAACAATTACAGAACATTTAAAATGTGTCGAAACGGGAAGCCTAATGGAGCAATACTGGGGTTTCTGTAATCTCGCGTAACTAGCGAAATGTGTACTGAACGGAAGCCGCCACAGATCAATTTCAGCCAGCGTGCTCATTTGAACAAGAGGAACCGCTACGAAGCACGGGAGAAGAGCGGCCTAGTACCGATTTTTCAACTTTCAAGTCAACATTGTACGTATATTAGTAACAAGCTAGTACTTAAACAAACATTTTGTACGTATATTCCATCGACTATACCGCCTCATCGGGTAAGGTGTTTCGATAATGCGAATATTAAGCAAGAGTCGGTTGTGTAGCATTAGCCTGGCTAGTGGCATTAGCTTTCCAGTCAAACACTGTGATCAGGGGGCTTAGAGGCTAACGCCAGCTTGCAAAACGTGTTCACCAAGTTTGTACCCGATATTAGATACTAGAATTATGCTATTTACGTTGCCTTTTATGTACACTGAGAAGAGAGCCTCATCTCAGAAAATGAATTTATTACGTTTCGAATCGTCTTTTGGGTAACAGATGGCGGTATTTGACTATTTTATGCCGGGTACATAGCGTACACCCAGACTGAAACTGCCCCGTGGGCAAGGCCTGAGCAAGAAGGGCAACTTTTGGATACGTTAGCATCGGGTCAACTCTAAGTAGACCTTTAAAATGGCTTGTAGTTTGCATTTTGGTTAACTTTGATCGATGGAAATCGTTATAACGGCATAAAAGTAACCACTTGAGCTCAACTATAGCTATATCAGTAGGCAAACCAAACATACTGCTAGCGTGAAACTGAGAAAGGCGGCCCTGCTACATAGCTAAACTGTTATTTGGCCCCTGACAACTTTCCTTCCACTCCGATCCCTACAGCTGAATGCGACTCAACGGTTTAATCGCAAGTCTTGGGTTCACGTGCTATGCAGCACGTTGCTAGATTTGAACAAGAAATATTGGTTTACACAGCATTTCTGTGACTTCGACCAACGGACCGGGTGGCGTAGGGGTAGGATTAACTTGGAGCGGTTAAGCCGGGTCACAGAGATTTTGGCTGGACGTGTTGTCTGATGTCCTCATTTTTGTACTTCAAGCAGATTTCCAGTTACAGTTTTTGGATGTTATTACGCCGGATTACGAGGCCAGCTGCTGCTGCTTGTCTGTCTTCTCTCATTTATTACCTCTCACCAACTTTTGTGTTCCCCCTGTCCACCCTCAGTCTACACCATGTGCACCCTTAACTTCCGCCAAACATCCTTTGGCGTTTTCCCTTTATGATCACCTATCTGGGTATCTGGGTCAGTTAGATGAATAGCAGTAGCAGTAGGTGGTGCTTGTAGAGGTAATAAAACCATATGAACTACTTATCAGGGGCCCTTCCTCTGCAGGAACTGGTTGCACAAAGGCTGAGCGTTTTTTTTTTTTTAAATTTTAACAAAAGATGCAAGACGTGAAATACCATTCATTATCCAGTGGATTTTAATATTGTAATATATTCATTGTTTTACACTCTGGCCTTACATTAGCATGTGAACTTTGGAGATGATGCATCAACAACATCTGATTTCTGTGATGGTGTTTGTATTCATACTGTCTGATCCAAAGACCACTTGCACCTGTTTGTCCTTTGTTCTGTTCAGTAATATTTGGAGATCATAAGAATGTATTTGAAAATAACTAAATTAATCTGTGAATCATTTTTAAAATTCAGGATGGAGTGGCAGCCAGATGAGCAGGGACTTCAGCAGGTCCTCCAACTGCTCAAAGACTCACAGTCGCCCAACACAGTGACACAGAGAGCTGTCCAACAAGTATCCTACTACAGAGAAACTTGTGGTGGTGTTGGGGGGGCAAAGTAAAGCGTGCAAATTGTGTTTTACCAGATTGTCCCTCTCTAATGATATGTATGATTTTATGCTAGAGAAAACTTAAAAGGAATTAAAGGCCACAACATGTAAGCTCACAGAGCTTGCTTCTACTTTATAATTATTATTATTATTTTGTATTTAGATTGTTATTTAACCAGTAAGGTCCCATTTAGATACTAGATCTCATCTTTCAGGGAGTCCTGGGCAAGATGCCAGCACATACAGTTTCACCTAAATCTGTTTCTTAACATTTAGAATACTCGCACTATACTATACAATGATGAAAAGGCATATCAAGGGAAGATACAATCATATTGGCCATACCTACAAAATCCAAAACGCGACAATTCTGGGATTACTGAGAAATTTATTACAGGAGGTTGAGGATGTTTTCTGTAGCAGCTCAAGAGGGAGTAATAATAATGTATATGTATATGGAGGAACATGCCATTCTTCATTAGTATTTTGTTTGTATGTTTCTTTTTTGACTATTGTACAAAACACATAACTTGGTACAGATAGCTGGTTTATTGGTCAATAATCAAGTTTAAAGTGAAATGGTCCTTAACTGCTTTGCTAGAAACTCGAACAACTCAACCAGTTCCCAGACTTTAACAACTATCTAATTTTTGTTCTCACACGACTCAAAACCGAAGGTGAGTAGCCACAGCATTTTCTTCTCTTAGCCATCCTCTATAAAACCCCCAGATTACAGATAAATAACAAGTCGGTTTTCTCCTAGAATACCTGTACTAGAAAAAAAAAATAAAATAAAGTGTCCCACACTTTCATGTTGTCTGGGGTTGGCAGAGAGCAAAATCTGTAATTATTCTTTCCATCTGGTGAAGAGTAAGTTGAGCAATGCACCATCATGTTTGCAGGTTTATATGAATATATCTAAAGTAATAAAACAAAAGTAAATGTTGAATGAAGGTCTTTGATTATAGTAAGACATTGATGTGTAATTACATACTTAAATTACTTAATTTAAGAGTCATCTTAGTAATGCATTTTAAATTGAAAAAGAAGCACTGCTATGTATGGAATCTGATGTTGGTTTTGCCCATCACATAAAGTTAAGGTAGACCTGGTATCTGTAAAGGTTATTATCTTTACTAGTTATTAGAGTGCATTTGAACAGTGTCAGAAAAACAACATATTTAAAACTCTTGGCTTGATTTTAATCCTTAGTAAATATGAGAACAATAACAACAACCATGTCCAAATCCACCCTTACATGGTGGTGTTAGGTTGTACATCTCCACTGTGTCTTAACTATGTACCTTTTCTCTTTATCTCATCAGATGAACCGACTCGCTCTCTGAGCGGTCTGATACTGAAGAACAATGTTAAGGCCCACTACCAGAACTTTCCCCCCACTGTTGCTGACTTTATCAAGCAAGAATGTCTCAACAACATTGGTGATCCATCGCCGCTTATCCGGGCCACCATTGGTGAGTTGGTGTGTTCAATGAATAATGTTCTTCATGGCCGCCTATTTTTGGTGGCTAGCTTTTAATCTTTACATCCTTAGCCCTTGCACACCCTGCTTTCCTGCTGTTTTCTTTGGAGATGATGCATAAAAATTTTGTGATTGACAGTGAAGGTATTGTATTCATACTGTCTGATCCAGAGCTGCTGCAAAGTCAACTGCCTGTAGCCCTGTTAACTATAAATCACTCTGAAGTCTGTTATCTCTGCTGATCCTTAAGGTATCCTGATCACTACTATAGCCTCCAAGGGAGAGCTGCAAACATGGCCTGAGCTGCTGCCCCAGCTCTGCAACTTGCTCAACTCAGAGGACTACAACACCTGTGAGGTGAGCACTGACCCTGATTTGCGTTTTGCTTTTCTTACCATAAAAAGAATGGCTTCGACTATCTTAAAGCCTTACACACACAATGTATAGGCATAGCTATTCTGAGAATTACATGAGGTCACCGAACTTCAGGTACAGAAAAAGAAAAAAAAAAGTTACATTTGTCCTACTGCGGTGAGTGCAACAAAGCCCACAGGAACAAGCTGTAGATGTTAATCAAGTAGAGTTTGCCAATGATACTGAAAACACCTCTGCTGTGTGTAAATGTGTATGTATGGATTGGCAGAGTCTAATAAAGAAATAACCAACAATAATTTACTTTTTTTATACGTATGAACATGTTTTAAAATATTTAAGCTGAGATTGTGAAGTGTTCACAGCAGCATGTTATTGGACACACCATAGGAGAAGCACAGGACTGATAACATTAATCACTGCTCTGTTTCCAGTTTAAATGTCCTCGGTGCAGAAGCCACTGATATTTATTTTTAAGATCATGACCAGTAAAAGTGATAATATCTTATTATTGCAGGAGAGTATCTGTTGGAAGTGACTAAAATAATAGGGGTGCTAAAATACTTTTTGTGAATACTCAGCTGAAAAACAAAGTCTGCACAGTGCATATGCTCCTTCTGCTTCAGGTGTGTTTTCTGATGCAGTGTCACTCTCTCCTCTGTGTCCCTGTGCGTTTGCGTTTTGATTTGACAGCCTCTCTGTGTGTGTCCGTGTCTCAGGGCTCGTTTGGAGCACTGCAGAAGATCTGTGAGGACTCATCGGAGCTGCTGGACAGCGACGCTCTGAACAGACCCCTCAACATTATGATCCCTAAATTCCTTCAGTTCTTCAAGCATTGCAGCCCCAAGATCAGGTATAGGAAAGAGAGCCACACATTTCTGATTGTTGTCTGTCATTAGCATCTGGATGTGATGCATTATAACATCTGACTGACCGTGAAGGTGTTGGTATTCATACTGTCTGATCCAGATGTTCACTTTCCCTTTAGTCAGTAACATGTTAGTCAAACATACATTTTTCTATTTTCTTTGGGAATAATTTGTGTAACCCTGAATGCGTAAAATAATTTTATTTTTATAAAAAAATCTAGTAGCTGTACATGAACTCAGGGTTTTCAGTGTAATAAGATGGTTCAATAATTTCCCCTGTATGAACACTCAGCATGTGCTCATTTCATTCAACAATTCACCTCCTCTTTATTGAACTTGACTGCTAACATGTTGCTTTCATCCTGCAGGTCTCATGCTATAGCCTGTGTGAACCAGTTCATCATTGGACGAGCCCAAGCCCTAATGGACAACATTGACACCTTCATAGAGGTGAACCTTGTTTGAATAGCAGACCAGAAAAAGTTGTTTTTCATTACCTGATTGTATGAGGCACATTTTTTTTGTTTGTCCCAATCCTGACTGATTCTCTTCTCATCCTCTCATAGAGCCTGTTTGCGCTGGCAGCAGATGAAGACTCTGAGGTCAGAAAAAATGTGTGCCGAGCCCTGGTTATGTTACTGGAGGTCCGCATTGACCGCCTCATCCCCCATATGCACAGCATTATCCAGGTAAGTGTTAGAGAACCACCCAATCAGCTGTGGACCTCCTATACCTCCACGAAGTTTCATGTGGTAGAAATCTAAATACATTCATATTTCACTCTGTGCCTCTGGAAATGATGAAACACCCAGCTCATTGATCTACAATGATACCCATAGTTCCTATATTTTCTGATCCAGATTTAACTTTGAGCTTTTTTTTTTTTTAAAGTTAAAATTGAGTGAGTTAAAATTCTTTCAACTCACAATAATTTTTGAATATTGTGCCGGCTCACACTCAACTATCACAAACATTTGTTTTTCTTGGTCTGCTGCAGTATATGCTACAGAGAACTCAGGACCCTGATGAGAACGTGGCTCTGGAGGCCTGTGAGTTTTGGCTGACTTTAGCAGAGCAACCCATCTGTAAGGAGATGCTGTCCGGACACCTGGTGCAGTGAGTAGCATCTTTGCTACTTTTGTTGTAATGTGTGTTCTGTGTTGGTATTGCAGGATGCAATAAATAATCAGCATGAACTGCTATTAATAGGTTATTACACTTTTTTTTTTTCAACTGCTAAAGATCTCTGATAATTCAATGCAGAATCAATCCCTTCTTATCAGATTTGTTTGCTGTTTCACAAACTAAGTCTCTATCTTCTTTTCCCCTAATTACAGACTGATACCTATCTTGGTAAATGGGATGAAGTACTCAGAAATAGACATCATCCTATTGAAGGTGAGCCCTGTCTTATGTATTATTTTACAATACCTAATCTTTAAGAAATGTGCCCTTTGTCTTGCAACGTAACTTAGTTGATGTAAAATGTGTTTCTGTCCAGGGTGACGTAGAGGAGGACGAAGCAGTTCCAGACAGTGATCAGGACATCAAGCCCCGTTTCCACAAGTCGCGCACCGTCACCTTGCAGCATGAAGGAGGGGAGGGTGAGGAGGGCGAGGACATCGAAGATGACGACGACGACGATGACGACACTCTCTCTGACTGGAACCTGCGTGAGTGATGGAGAATGCAGTTACTTAGACTCGCCAAAATGTTGTCGGGTGACTTTGCTGGCTATTGAAGAGTTTGTCAGGCTCTGATTTAATGTTCATTGCACAGCAACTTCAGTCTTTTAGAACGCTTTATTTGGAAAGCTCAGATTTCAAGTAAATCTTTTTTTTTTTCATAATTAAAATGCCTTTTGCTGCCTGGTTGCCTGTAAAACCGATGACCAGCAGACTAGTGGTGGAAAAGTTTTTGTAACTGGTCTATTCTCTTTGATGCAGGAAAGTGTTCTGCTGCAGCACTGGATGTGCTGGCGAATGTGTTTCGTGATGAGCTGCTGCCCCACCTCCTGCCGCTACTGAAAGGCCTGCTTTTCCATCCAGACTGGGTCATCAAGGAGTCTGGCATCCTAGTGTTGGGAGCCATAGCTGAGGGTAAGACTCAGAGATTATAGATTTGATATCAGTGATGCTACAGTAGGTATGTTTGTTCCATTTTAGTAAAACTTCAGAGTGCCATGGGCCCAGAACACATGCCCAGTATCCCCTACATATTTCATTTACTCACTTAAAATGTGGAAGGACATAACTTTATTTGGTTATATTTAGCAGTTTTTTCTTAAGCTTGTCCACACAATTTTATTCAATCATTAGAAGAGGCGTGCTGATTTTGTAGACTGGCATCCTTAAGCATCATCCTTGTATATGGCAGACAACAACGCAATCAGCTGTGGACCTGTTGTCCATGTGATCAGATGAAAGAAAATTTTTACACCACATTCATATTTTACTGTACTCAGTATTCAGTAACCCATCTTGAATCTGGAAATGATGAAACACCCAGCTCATTGATTTACAATGATACCCATAGTTCCTATATTTTCTGATCCAGATTTTCTAAAGTTTGCTATGAGCTTGCTAAGCTTGCTCCCAGACAGCAGTACAATTTTTCTCTCAGTCCCCACTTATTTTTTTAATTTATTAATTTCTCATCACACACATTCTGGCCTTGTAACATACTGTAGCAATAGTAACAACTCATGTTGGTTAGGTTGTACAAGCTATCAGGTTTTTCCTTCTCAAAACTAATTACATGTCAGCCATTAAAATGTCACTATCAGTAAATCTATATTATTAACACTTCCAGGCTGCATGCAGGGCATGGTGCCCTACCTGCCAGAGCTGATCCCCCACCTCATCCAGTGTCTATGTGACAAAAAGGCCCTGGTGCGCTCCATTGCCTGCTGGACCCTGAGTCGCTATGCACATTGGGTGGTCTCCCAGCCCCCCGACTCCTACCTCAAACCCCTCATGACGGAGCTTCTTAAACGCATCCTGGATGGCAACAAGAGGGTGCAGGAAGCAGCATGCAGGTGAATGGCTTCAACTCCCCCCCTCCTCCATATGTGGATATGATGAAAATCCCAGCTCATTGATTAGCAGTGATACACTTTGTTCCCATAATGTTTCTGATCCACATCCTACATGTAACATGCCTAGATTGTAAGAAATACAAATGAACAGATAAATAAATACTGATGTGTTTGCATTTCCTCCATTTTGTTTTCTTCAGTGCATTTGCAACCCTGGAGGAGGAGGCGTGCACAGAGCTGGTGCCCTATCTGAGCTTTATTCTGGACACACTTGTGTTTGCCTTTGGGAAGTACCAGCACAAGAATCTTCTTATTCTCTATGATGCCATAGGGACCCTGGCGGATTCAGTGGGTCACCACCTAAATCAGCCTGTAAGTGCCTGTGAAATAAGAACCTGTAGTTTGTTTTTTTAACCACATTTAAGATTATACCGAGAGCATGAATTTTTTTTCAATCCATTTTTCTCATAAAAAATGTGTTAGTTTATTTTTGCTGTGATTAAAGCTTAGCTAAGCTACAACCATTTTTCAGAAATTTGCTTTCTTGCTGAAAGTCGGATGAGATGCTGCACATTTATTTTACACTTTAGATTTTTGCGAATGATACAAACATTATAATGCTAATAAGTACATTTTTGATTTACTGGTCATGAATGATGTCCATCTTCTCTTTTAATTCAGCGAAAAAGTAGCTTTTTGTTCAGTGAGGTAGATCCTGATTGTAAAAATGGATGTTGTTTTTCAGGAGTACATTGAGAAGTTGATGCCCCCCCTTATTGCCAAGTGGAACGAGCTGAAAGATGAAGACAAGGATCTCTTCCCACTACTAGAGGTGAGAAGTTGTTTTCTAATGTCTACTTACAAAACCAAAACTCTGGATATGTGTCTGGATATGATGAAACACCCAGCTCATTGACACAAAATGATACATTTTGTTCCTAATATTTTCTGATCCAGATATTGCACATTGATGCTGCGTTCGGTGCCACTGTGCTTTTATGCAACTTACATACATGGATGTAGGCAAAGTGGTCTGCCTTTTTCCTCCCTTTTGTTAATAATTGTACTGCACTGGTTGATTTCTAGTAGAACAGCTGTCTACCGGACATAGACATAACTTATTTCCAGACCACCCTTTTACACCGAAATAATCACCCGCTTGGTTCTTCCAGTGTCTGTCATCGGTAGCCACTGCCCTGCAGAGTGGGTTCCTGCCTTACTGTGAACCTGTCTACCAGCGCTGTGTCACTCTGGTCCAGAAGACACTAGCTCAGGCCATGGTGAGAACACAAACACGAAATAAAAATCTTGTACATTTAGCAATCATTCTGAAGAGACAAATAGGAGTTGATGCATATCCATACTTTGCGTACAGATGTACAACCAGCATCCAGACCAGTATGAGGCTCCTGATAAAGATTTTATGATTGTGGCCCTGGATCTGCTGAGTGGGCTGGCTGAGGGTTTGGGGGGTCATGTGGAACAGCTAGTGGCCCGCTCAAACATCATGACCCTGCTTTTCCAATGCATGCAGGTAGGAGACAGTGTGTTTGGTTGTCCCTTTTTCATAATATTATATTTCTATGAATGTGACATAATTTCAGACCGCAACACTAAGATGTGTGGTTTGTACTGCAGGATACTATGCCTGAGGTGAGGCAAAGCTCCTTCGCTCTGCTGGGTGATCTCACTAAGGCATGCTTCCTGCATGTGAAGCCCTGTATTGGTAAGTAAGCTTAACTCGGGCAGATTGAATTTACAGCATCTGACTTCTACTTTCTAGCCACCAGGGGGTACCCAGCATTGTTAGACTGTTATGATTTAGTTGAGGGATAAATGATTATGTGTAAATGATTAAATGTCACTGTTTGTTTTGTAACACACGTATGTCCATCCCCTCCACCCAGCTGAGTTCATGCCCATCCTTGGATTAAACCTGAACCCAGAGTTTATTTCTGTGTGTAACAATGCCACCTGGGCCATTGGAGAGATCTCCATGCAAATGGGTGAGTGTTTTTATTTTCCTTAAATTTTCTTAAATTAGCAGATGGTTTGATTCACTGAAAATACAAGCTTAGTGTCTGGATGAAGCATTCAGTTGAGTGACCAAAATGATGCATTTTGTTCCTAATATTTTCCGACCCAGATATCCCAAACCATATGTTGCTCTCACTGCTGCGGTTGAGTGCTTGCATGCAGATTTACATGTGTGGAAGCTTGTGTGTGATTCAGTGTAACAAAGGCAAACTGATGCTTTACAGCGCTGATATATCTGTGATTTTTAATCTAAATTAGTTTAGATTAAGATTAATGCTGATAAATTCAGGACATACATTTATGGCATGTCTGGCTGCTCTGGAAGAGGGCTTTTTCCTCTGTTGCTTTTCCTGAGGTTTCCTTCTGTCTGATGGTCCCCCTCCTGTTTTTTTGGAGGGGATTTTTATTAACCCAAAGCAAGGGTCTCAAGGATGGAGCAGGGTGGTGTATGCCATACAGGTTCTCCTTGAGGAAAGTCGTTTTGAATTCTGAGCTATGGATGAATGCATTTAGGATTTTGGCCAAACTGCCTGATGGTGAAAATGGATCATGCAGTGTAATGTTCACCTCTTGTCTGATGTAACACTCGTACCATGAACGGGTCTGGGTACCGTTTCAGCTTAACATTGCCCCAACTTACTGCGATATGAACAAACTGCAGGGGTACCTGGTCGCACTCTCTTTGTATAGGCTCTAAAAATGCACTCCTATGACCCAAAATTTGTCACAAAATGACTGAACATGAATTGGTACTTGGTAGTACCAACATTATTTGTTTAGTTACCAAAGAATAACCAGTTTGGTACCCCGGCCATCAAATGGACTAACACACTCAAAATGTTTGCTCACTGAACATGTGTGTTGGCATGCATGCCTGGTAAACCATTGTGCCGGATCCAGTCAGTCCAGTGACACTGTGTGTGATCTCTTTTTAGGCACAAATGTCAGCAGCAAAACAAGGGAAAGTTCTGGTGAGCGACCAAAGAGTGCAAAATCTAAAGAGAATTTTTTTAAGGGGATATAGAGACTTGCCTCCTTTTTTTTGCATTTGTTAAAAGGCAGTTTAGTTCAGCAAAATTTGTTTGTGAGCAAAAAAAAGTATAAGCCTTCGACACAAGACAGAATACTGTATGGTATAGCCATGTCAGGTCCACAGTAAATCAAAACACATACATGAATTTTTTTAGTGCTTTGCACTCCTGTTACACAAGTGAGTGATTAAGTGCATGAACACTGTACACTCTCCATGTTTTCAACAACTAAAAGATGCCCATTGTAACAATTTCTGTTTTTAGTAGTTAAAAAATTAATGGATCAAATAATCTGAATTCTGAACTTGGATTAATTTTAATAGACTAATATGGCCTTGGTGAAATATTTATAAAAGCCCTTTAAGCTTCTCTCAATCTGTTTCTTTCTCAAGTTGGCAATTAGCCACAGTTTGAACAGTTTGTCTGTATTGTTTTTAAGATTCAAAATGGTAACACTGTGACTGTCATCATGACATTTGTACTGTAGGAGGCCCAACATTCTCAGACAATGGGTAATTTGCTCTGCTATGTGTTTCTAGGTGCAGAGATGCAGCCTTATGTTGGCATGGTTCTGCCACATCTGGTGGAGATCATCAACAGACCAAACACGCCCAAGACTCTGCTGGAAAACACAGGTACAAACACCATCCTACATGCACGGAAAAATTTAGGACGTAAGTTTTAAATAGTGGGAAGTGTCTGTCATTTTTTAGGTGAGTTAAGGTGAATTGTGTTTTCTTCTTGTGTGCAGCCATTACGATTGGCAGACTGGGTTACGTCTGTCCCCAGGAAGTGGCGCCACAGCTACAGCAATTCATTAGACCATGGTGAGTCACTTGTTTGTACATTTTCATCCAGAGCACATGAAATACTGCGCTTGTTTGTTAAAATAAAACTGTGTGATATTAGAAGTCTTCCTTCATGTACTAATGTAGGGAAAAAAATCTTGAGGCTAGCAAAGAGAAGTTCCTTCTTGACGCAGAAAAAAGAAAAGAAATTTTATATGATATAAGAAATCTTAGATCAATATAAGCTGAGGATCATACCTTTTTCCGCTTCTCTGGTTTTCTTCTCAGGTGCACATCATTGAGAAACATTAGAGATAATGAGGAGAAGGACTCGGCCTTCAGGGGAATCTGTGTGATGATTGGTGTCAACCCTGCAGGAGTTGTGCAGGTGAGGTGAAATGCTTTAAATCTGTTGGGGGTAGAGGCAATTGAAAGATCTATAAGCTTTACCTCACTGAGTAGAGGAATAACAAACTCTTTCTGTCCAGGACTTCATTTTCTTCTGTGATGCTGTGGCCTCCTGGGTCAATCCCAAAGACGACTTGAGAGACATGTTTTATAAGGTGAGCACCTCATCAAAAGCAAATATATTACTTATACCATCATTTCATTCACACTGATCTGATGGATGGCCCTTATGGTATTTAAGATGACTGTTTTTGTCCTTAAAAAGTTTACACCTCACGTGTAGTGTTGGCTCACCACACTCTGTGATGATCACTTATCAGACATTCGAAATCTGATTACATGGTGCGGAGGACTTTTGACTCTGAGAAGTGTGGGTTGAGCTTGCTATTTGAGAGACAAAGAGAACTGTTTCTAAACAACAGTGAGATTTTTATGATTGATTGCTAAACCCCTCCACTGAACCGTAATTGTCAAATCAAAACTTGGAAAACATGACTCGGCATGACAGGTCTGTCAAGCCTTGCATTTCATCACATACCGAAGCTCTTAGCATCAGGGGGTGAGGTTTGGCAAACCGTCAGTTGCTCTATGGCCTTGTTGAAGGCCTAACTCTTCAAGTCAGCATCTACTATATTAAATATTTTATAGAGAGGTTAGCTCATCCATGATGGATTTGTTTTCTTTTTCAAGATCTTGCATGGCTTCAAGGACCAAGTTGGGGAAGAGAACTGGCAGCAGTTCTCAGAGCAGTTTCCTCCTCTGTTGAAGGAGCGTCTGTCAGCCTGCTACGGTGTCTAACAAAACCGCTCCCTGGTCCACACAGGACATCGACCCGTTAGGTACGTCCAGCAAATATCTGTGCAGCCCTTTTACCTCAGATCCCTTTCTGAAAATGATGAAACTCCCAGCTCATTGATAAGCAGTGATACATTTTGTTCCCAAATAAATTTTCTGATCCAGAATTCCACTTTTTATCCACACCACTTCATCCTTGTGCAACAGGATTTAAATCCTTTTTTTCTGTTCTTCTCTCTTGTCTTTTCTCCAGGTTAATGTAGGGGAGGGTTACTGGGGAATTCATTGCACTGCCCAGATTTTGGGAAGAAACAAGAGCTGGAGGAATGTGACTGCCCTTGATCCTCCATTCAGCGGATGGCCCCTTTCCCCCCCACGCCCTGTGTGTCTCTGTGAGGGAGGGTGGGAGGAGGGTGGTGGGTGTGGGAGGGTAAACTGGGGATATACATATACCTCTCGGATTAAACGCCTCACTAAATCCAACACTCAAAAGCGAATTTCGCAAACAGCACCGCAGGGATCCTCTATTAGAAGAGGACAAAAATAGGGGCTGGCTTTGACCTCCCCTCCTCGATTTGATTATTCTGTTCAGAAGGTTGGCGGCTAGCAGGGGAGGGGGGTGTCAGTTAGGTACATTAAAAAAAAGAAGGAAATATATGAACCAGCATAGGATGCCACAGTCCCAAATACCACAATGCACGTAGTCTGTAGACTTACTTGCACATGTAGATGTGTTTGAAGCAGCTCGTGCTAGAGGCTAAACAATAAAGACACTTTTACTATGTAACTGCAGGAAATGTGCACAAATTTTTTTTGCACCTTTTACAGCGCTACTGCAAAATCTATTTGCTGTGCATATACAAGGGTCTTATTCTTTTTTTCACATGTACATTTAGCTGACTTTTACTTAACTTCCTCTCCTTGTGGTTGCTGAATTCCTCTCGCATCATAGGTTTCTTTTTATTTTCTTTTTTTTTTTGCCTCAAAAAGGATGCAGTAGGTCTGTCCTCTAAGGTTTTACTACCACAATACCAAGTTAATGCATGGCATATGATCACCTCTTAAGTGACGCATGTTTGCGTGAATGTTTGTATTGTTGCTCACTTGATTTATTACATAAAATGTTAGTATGAGGAGGCTGCCATAATTTAAAGCTGTCAGTGCTTGGTTCATTCGTCCTCCCAATCATACAAAGCGTCTAATCAAGGTCCCTATAGTTTAATGGTGGGTGTTTTTAAGAGAGAAGACCAACTATAGGTAGTTGAATACACAAAATCGGCTAATGTTTGATTGTGTTTGAATCGATTGCTGCAACAAGAGTTCAAATACTGTAGGCAAGTTAAGAATCCTTTCTGCTGCTGCTGCTTTCGTTTTTTATAGTATTGACAAAACAGACTTAATGAGAGCGAAAAGACATCACCAAGAATGAATTGGTTCTTACTGATATAAATGCACTTTTCTTTCTTTTGTAAGAAATTTAGAATTTCAAATGTAACACACAGTAATAAAATACTGATCTTGAGATATAGTTTTTTTGATAAGTGATTTTAGGATTGTTAAAGGCTTGCTAAAGTAAGCATAATGATAAGGTTAAGCAATGATAAAATGACTAGGGTAAGATTTGAGGCCTCTTAACATAGTTTTATATTATAGCTCCTGTTAAAATGGATTGAATAGGATTAAAGACGAAGGTAACATCTTACAGTATTTTGGATCCAAGTCCCAGTGCACCTGCCAATCCATATCTGTGTTTTGAGTATGTCATTTTCATCCAAGCATTTTGTTAAATGATGGTTTGCTTGCCATCAAGGCTCTTCCTTGTCATGGACATTGCATGCTTTTCAATGAGTCTTGCTCCTTTTTTAGTCATTTTTATAACAGGTCCATTTGGTTGGATCTACCTTATAAGAGCTTTGTTAATGGCAATGCAACTCTCTGCTGGACTAATGAGGTACTTTTCCAGCTTACGATCAAACTAGTGATTGTTGTTGCCATATATTCACCCGTTGATACTGTGTAGGATATGCCTGGGAATACACTGACTGAGTCCCAATAATTCTTCCCTGACACTGGTTAGCTTATGTGAGAGAGTGGTGGTCTTAATCCAGCGTAATCCTTTTAGTCATTGTCCATAGTGGACGGTTGTAATGGAAGTGTGTATGGCCATTTGCCTGTTGATGTTTTATTACGAAGGTGTGTACGGCTTCTGCAAAGATGTAACTTTGCCCCAGTCCTACAACCAAGTTATGTCTGGGGCACAGATTGAGTCATGCCTGGGTTGATGTGGCCACATGGAGTATCATTATGTGCCTGCCTGTTAACATCAGTTTGATCGTCAGGGGGATCTTCCAGGATGAAGAAGACTCACTGGTGGGAAACACCAAAATATATTCCTTCCTGATTAAAACATTTCCTAATTTTTCAGCTCATGTCACTGCACAAGTGTTACCAATGTGTGCAAGCACTTGGACATATAGTGGCCATTCATTGATCACAGGCTGGACAGATGTTAAAGGGGAATTCCTGATTTTTCTGTTTTTAAACACCTGAGCCCAACTTTTACATGTTGATTGGTATTTACCAAAAATCCTATTGTTCCAGTATTTTGCCTCAGCAGGGATCTGCAACATGGCTGTAATGGCTGCAAAGAAGCTGTTAAGGCTTTTATGACTTTACTACATCCACCTAAACTGTTCCCTCCCTTTCTGTTTTTTTGGTTCTTACAGGCCCCAGTTGACATTCTGTCTGCCTGACATTATTACAAAACTGATTTCAACAGAAATGGATATTTGTTTTTGTTAGAGGAAAATCCTTTTATTAGAATCAGAAACCCTGGTTTGTTTACCTGTAAATCCTGCAAGACTTGTTTTTTTTCTAGTAAAATACAGGGACCTCTAGTTTTTGCAAATGGGTCATATTTGCATTTTGTGTTCAGACACTTGGAAAAAAAGGCGGCCTGATTGGTGTAAAAAAGAAAAAAAACAGTTTTGGTGGTTGTAAAGCCCTGGTGGATTGCACTGCTTTCAGGTTGTAGCGCCATTCTGAGGTGACCTGCGAGAACAAGTGGTCAAATACCACTCATTTGCACACCATAATGAAAGACTGGAAACCCTCTTTATTGGAGCAAGAAGCATTTATGATCGTTTCAGGGGGATGAAGCTCCTATCGAAAAAAAAAGTGTAAAAAGTTGAGGCTTTACCACTCATCGCTATCTTGTGATACACTAAGCTATAAATGGAAGAAAATTTAAATGCAAGTTGTCCACAGGTTGTTTTTTTATTTTTTTATTTTAATGCTAATGTCAAAAGTTTGTTTTTATTTATTTTATTTTTGATTTATTTTATTTTTTTCATTTTTTGTGCTCCAGTGCACAAATTGTTTTGGACTTTAAAAGTTTTTTTTTTCCTTTTTATTCTTTTTATTTAAAGAATGATTTGTTTTCGTTGTTTTATAGCGGACCATTTGTTTATGTCAAATTTGATGTTGTGGTTGAACTAAAGGAGTCAGTGCTTGGTGAATACAACAGAAAAATGTTAAAAACTAACTTTGTTTCAATCTGATATCAAAGCTGGCAACTGAATTTGTTGTAGTACCTTTTTTCTTTTCTTTTCTTTTCCTTTCTTTTCTTTTTTTTTCTTTTTTGCTCAACCGTGGTGCAGGTAGGATGTTATCTGATGTTTCCCTTTCTATTTAATTTTTGTGAATGGGGAAAATAAATTTTTTTTCTATCAAATATTGTGTTGCCTGAAAGTGATTTTTTTTTTTTTTTTTTTTTTTACCTAAAGCTATATATATATATATATATATAACAGTAACACCCTGCCTTAAGACCCAGCCCCATGCTATTTGGATCTACAAAGAAGGTTACCTCTTTGTTCCCATCCAGAAGGTGGGACATCAAGTTGGTGGTCCAGACATGCACACAGACCCTACTGTAGGCTGACTGAGGCTTCCTCCATAGACTGGTCTTGTAGACATGAGGCTTTTAATGATGTGTATATCTGTTATTTATCTGTTTCATTTACAGTAAGTCTCTTGTCTGTAGTAACATTAAAACAGGAGACTTTTCTCCTGTTTCTGTTAAATCACAGCACAAGTCAAATATCCATAAAATTATCAAGTATATGCAGTTATTTGCCTTTTTCTCCTGTGATGTTGGGTTGGCTACTATAGTTATAGTACTATATACTATCTACATCTTCTGTTCTGAACATTGTGTGTTTTTGTGTGTGTGCATTTGTGTTTATTGCTGGTAGCTCCTATTAACTAACTCCCACATAGTTTCAGGTACTTGATCCACCTATGAAAGTTTACAAAGTCTTAGACTTTAAACACAGTCTCCTAGCCGGCAGACTGCAGGAGCAATCTGTCCAAATTACTTTTTTTAAAAAAATCTTTTTCTTTTTTTGTATTAATTAACCTAAATTTTGGTTTATCCAACTTTATTTTCATTTTTTACAGTTACAAGCACTTTCAATGAGATGATGTGCACCAAGCCTTACAAATTCATTATATCCTCCTCTCAATAAAAATCAATTAATTTACAAAGAGGTATTGATTGCCACAGTTGTTTTCCAAGGTTTTAATGCACATCTTGTCATTTTTTCTTTTCAGTTTGGTCACGCTTCCATAATTCTTCCCTTATTAGTGGCAGAAAAAAATGCAGTTCATGCTAAGCAGACTGCTGATAAGGGAAACGAATGGAATCAAGACTTTTTTTAGATATTTTTTTTTCTCTTACACAATTTATGCATTGTTTCCATATTAATTTTTAATCTGACTTCTCGGTTTTTAAGAAATATTCTTTGAACCTCTGTTTTTGAGTTTTGACTTATCATTTCTGGAAAACAACAAAAAAAAAACAGTATGACCGAGATCAGTCCCTGGTAACATGCTACCTGTGCTTACAAAAACTGCCACTCCTTGCCTGTCATTCATAAAACGATAGCAAAGCACACAAACGACATCACATGCTTTTTTATGGGGAAGGAAGGCTTGGTCTTAAATTGGAACTGGTTTCCTAATTAATCAGAACCAGTAAAACTGAAATAATTGGTTTGTGTCACTTGGACTCTTTGCCATCCCTTGTTACTGATGAATAAAAAGGACCAGTTACAATTGACTGAGCAACTGGAACTAAGTAACTAAATAATAATATGAACCAAGAGAGTCCAGTTCAAACCAGTGAAAAAAGCAACAAGAGAAACACATAAATCTATGTGAAATAACCAGAGTTGTACAAAATTTATTCATACAGGACCCCATATCAGCATCCTATTAGTGGCTAACAGCTTAAATGCTCCTGTAATGCCTTGAGTACCTCTAATTATTAGCATTTAATATCGTATATTTTAAGATTAAAAACTTGACATCAGTCAATAATGTAAGCACTAGACAAAATCTAAATCTATCTGTGTGTCGCAATATTGCTGCGGCTGGGCATCGTGGACGCGCGGCAAGCCATGGCCACGGAAACCGTCGAACAAGTACGAGAGAACCCGAGCGTCTTGAAGGTAAGCTTCCACGGCGCTGGTCGAGTTTTAGGATTATAGTGACCCGACGCCATCTTGAATTGCTTCACTTCCGCTCTCGTCGAGATGTCAGTTTTGTTATTTTGCTGGATTAGCAAGCTGTGATCCAAACATTGCGCTACAGGAAAAATGGGAAGAAAAAAGAAAAAGCAAATGAAGCCTTGGTGCTGGTATCTTTTTCTAAATTCTGTGTTATAACATCTTGCCCGATAGATCTTTATCTTTGGTCGAGAGCGCTATTCTCTGTTAGCTAAGCTAATATCAACGGGTAACCTCAGTTTTATATGAAACAACTGTGAACGTTAATTTTGGAATGCTTTAAAAATGTTACCATTATTACAAATTTTTCACTTGTTTTCGTTGTTCTTATGTTGACAGACCAGCTCTGAAGAAAATGCTCTATATTGGCACGAGCCTTTTAGCAAGGCTTTTTTAAGTATGTAACGCTATGTATGTAGGAAACGTTGTGTGGACGTCACGTTCAGTATTGACTTTACCACACAATGATCGAATTTTTCAAGCAAAGACTTTCCTCAACCGCAAATTCAGGTACTGTAACAGAGATTTTGATGATGAAAAGATCCTTATACAGCATCAGAAGGCCAAACACTTCAAGTGCCACATCTGTCATAAAAAGCTGTACACTGGCCCTGGACTTGCAATACACTGTATGCAGGTGAGGAAACAAAAGAAAACAAAAGAAAAAAATCAGTTGTCGTGCCTTGACTAAAATTATCCTACTGGACCACTTCTTCTGTAGGTACATAAAGAAACCATTGATGGAGTTCCAAATGCAATACCCGGAAGAACAGATATTGAGTTGGAAATATATGGCATGGAGGGTATTCCTGAAAAAGACATGGAAGAGAGAAGAAGAGTGCTAGAGCAAAAGAATCAAGGTACCAAGACACCAAAATACCTCACTGTGTTATCTTTTTATGGCCTTGTAGAGAGACTCATTACAATCTCCCCCTATTTCAGATACTCAAAAGAAAAAGCAGAACCAAGATGACTCTGATGAGTATGATGAAGATGACGAGCCTGGCCCCTCTTTTCAGCAGCCTGGTGCAGGCCAGCCTCAGGCAGGCTGTATCCTCCCTATGACCCAGCCGGGCATGCCTCCAGGCTCTGGTGCTCCAGGTATACCACCAGGCAGCTACTCAGGTGGGAAATAGGGAAGTGAAAAAGCAAACTCTAAGTTAATCCTAAAAACTCTAAATTTGCTTCATGCAAGTTCAAAAGAATTACACACCTATACAGCACACTGGTGCAAAAGTGGTTTCATGTGTATTTACTGTTTCATCTTTCATTCAGTGTTAAAATTCAGACCCTTAGCTGACATGGTTTACACTGGTGCTGTAACCTCTTTCAGTTTTCCTTCATTGCTCTGCCTCTTACTTAACTTTGCTCACAGCTATAACTTTATACTTCATTCACACAACTACTAGACTGTACTGGATTTTTTTAGTGTGTGTACCAAAAAGTGTCAGAGACCCTGATAGTCATAGATTGATCAAAGTGTAAATAAGTTAGGATAAGGCTTGGGTTAAATATGGTAATCAAAAGTAAGTGCTCTCCCCTTTATAATTTAGCCTCGTTCACTTGTTGTGTTTCTCCTGATGTAAGATGAAAAGCTATGTAAACAACTATTTTAAAATTTGTTTGTCATGTTAAAAGAGGAGTGTTGATGTCAGCAGTCTCATGATATAAATCGCTCC
Organism: Acanthurus tractus; assembly: GCA_029783725.1. Classification (NCBI taxonomy): domain Eukaryota; kingdom Metazoa; phylum Chordata; class Actinopteri; order Acanthuriformes; family Acanthuridae; genus Acanthurus; species Acanthurus tractus. The sequence continues at coordinate 5,833,066 of JAQNCA010000011.1, forward strand.
AACCATTTTTTATTTGGTAGCACAGATCAGTATTTAAAAATAAATATTTCCTGTTTTAGGAATTCCCCCAGTGATGCCTGGTGTGCCACCAATGATGCCAGGAATGCCCCCTGTACTACCAGGGATGCCTCCAGGGTAAATATTATTATTAATCAAGTCATTTGTTATTAATCCTACTCTCATCAAAGAGTCATCATCACTTTCATTAATACCACTCTCTGTGATTTTAAAAATGTATATTTTTTTGTCATGTATTTAGGATGATACCAATGGGTGGGATGATGCCACCGGGCCCAGGGATCCCTCCAATGATGCCAGGTGTGCCCCCAGGTAATGTTCTGCTGGAATACTTCATCATAAAGTACTCACTTCACATTACTGCCCAATGTGAACTTTTAATTTTAAATGAATGATTCTGTTTGAAAATTAAGGTTTGTAATAAATGGTAACGCTGCTGTGGTGTCAGGTTTGCCTCCTCCTGTTGGCCACCGTCCTGCCATCACACAAATGGCTCAGGTACCCCCTGCTGCAAACGTGCTGGCCAGACCTGCTGTTCCTGCTGCCACTGCCTCTTCAGCCCAGCCTGATGTCACAAAGCCTCTTTTCCCCATTGCTGGACAGGTAAAAGTATGATGCAGCCATTTACCACTTTTAACCCCGTTTAGCTCTCTGATGTGACAAAGCATCACCTGTTGATTGAGAGATGTTTGAGTATCGGGAGATCTGTGTTTTTCACAGGCTAGTAACAAGAATACTTTACCCATTAATTCCTTTTGCCCCAGAATTTACATTATTTTATTTAAATTTTTTTTACTCTTTTTTCCTGTGCTGCAGATGGGCAGTCGTGTTGCAAGTACAAGTGCAGCCTCATCAAGTGCAGACTCTCATTCCACCTCCCCTAAAGCTCTATTCCCTATCACATCACAAGTACGCAGACAGCCTGCAGCTTTACAATCGGCATGCATGTGAACTTTGTCTGTGGTAAACTGGGGCAGATGAATTCTATTTTATTTGCTTATGCTATTTTAGCAAGATATTGTAGGGTGGTATTTGAAAATACTTGGAAAATGCTTTCTCTTTTATTGCAACATATCATAATTTGCTTCTTGCTTTGCTTCAAATCTGCATTAATTGAATATTACTAAAAATCTGCTACATTAAAATGAAGAATTATGCAGATTTATAAACTGGGTCTCTTGTTTCTGAAGTGCTGATAAGCAGTGCAGCATGCTCTTTTGGGTTTATTTTCTTGCAGAGTGACAAAATAGGTTTTAATCTAGTCATACTTTAAGTGGTTACGCCCCCCCCCATGTGTTTACATCTTTTTGAGTTAACTAAGACTCTGTTTTTAGACTTGTCAAGTCACTGTGCAGTTGAAATAAAAATTGGCACAGCACGACACGACATGCCCCCCTCACATTTGTGTTTGAATTTGATTTATGCACTAAAATCTCTGGGGAAAAAAAGGGGGAGCTGCCAAAATCCAGAGGAAAAAAGGGAGATTTCAAAAAAATGTTGACATGCTCCTCTGGGAAGGTCAGGGGATACTGCTACCTGATTGGTTTGTGAAGTGTACAAGCAGTTTGCTTGTGCATTTGAAAGCTGAAAAAAACACCTCGCCGATTTGGAAAGTGAAATAATGCTAACATTAGTTGCCCGACTGAATTTGGTGAGTGAGGGTTTCAACAATTTTTTATTTTCTGGTGTATCTTGGTCACCCAAGAGCTCTGTTGACATGGGCTTAACGTTAGTTAACAAACGTTAATTGTTAACGCTAGCTAGCTTGTATTTTTAACAGTAAATCACAAAAAAGAAACACTGCAGGCATGGAAATACACAACTTTTGTTGATATTCGCCGTTTTGAAACCAAAATAGGTGACCTACGTGAATCGTGAATCGTGTATATCCGATGTTTTGTTTGTTTTTTTT
>JAQNCA010000011.1:5835095-5857928 GCA_029783725.1 Acanthurus tractus
TGTCTGTGAAGACGTTTCGCCTCTAATCCAAGGGGCTTCATCAGTTCATGCTTGTCAGACTGGGCTAGGCCTGTCTGTCCAGACAGTTGACTTCGATTTATTTTCCTAGAATAACTATGACCTGGATGAATGAGAACATTCACAGATAATTCTAACATGCTAATTTTAGCAGAAAGTGCAGCTGTTGAGGTTATGCTAATGTTAACACCATCACACTAATCTGTCTAAAATTACAATTCTAACATGCTAATTTTAGCAGAAATCATGTTTACCAGTTTAAATGCAGATGTCATTGTTGCTTCTTAAGAGAGGAAAAGTCCCCTCCTGGTGGACAACATGGGACCCTATTCCAGGAAACATATATGGAGCTGACAGTTGTCAACAGCAGACAAAAAAATCCCTCTTTGATTCTGTCAATGGTCTGGGAAGCATGAATGTCTGCACAAAATTTCATTGCAAAGGTTTAATTCCAAATTTTTTCAGTTTTTTTGTTCTGGACCCCAAGTGCAGTAAATCCACTTTTACATGGCTAAAAGATACTCAGTATTAGCAGTTATATCTCTTGCGTTTCACATTGGCTGCAGGAATGGAAACGTGCTGATGCCTGAAGACAACTACCGTAAATTTGACGAATGGATGATGCCAATCTTGAAGCAAATGCTGCTGGAGCAGAACACTCAGGTTTGTGTTTCCCTGCAGTCCACATTCCACACTGCTCAGTGTTAAATACAGCATCTTTTGAATAGCATTTGCATTAACAAGGCTTTCAATCGGGAAAGAGCTACAAATTCCAAACATTAAAACATTAAATAATGATAACCTCTTCTTTAATTTTCTGTGCTATGTTTTTTATTGTGAGAGATGCTGTGGTCCCTGTTTTTGTCTTCAGCTTAAAACAGATTAACTTTTCTATGATGTTTCCTTTCCCAGGGCATCCACTGGACTCCGTCTAAGGTGATCCATCGTCTTGGCAAGGAGATCAACGACCCTGAGTCTGTTTGCTATTGGGCCTACAAAGTGAGTGATCTGCTGATCTATGAACAGCTCCAAACTAAAACTCAAGGGAACTCAGTAGAAATCAGGGAACAGAAAAGGGATGATTTGCCACTATACATTATCAATATCTTGTACTGTTATGGAGCAAAGATCTGGTGTGTGTTTCTTTTTTAAAAAAAATAATTTTACCTTTATACATAATACAGTTATATACACAAATCCACACCACTAAAGATCACAAAAAAAACGGTTGAGACTGAGAAAACAAAAAAATGACACATCTCATAACAACACGTAACGTATAGGGTGTATACAGTGCATGTGATACAATGTCATTGAATTTATATGTGGTATTTCTTGTAATACCACATTATTTCATATTCATCTTATTGTCATAAGGTCCATCTATCTTGTACGGAACCAAGACATGCGTCAGAACAAGACAAAAACGTTGACTTTCTCAATACTGATCTATGTTTAAATTGAGAAATTATTGTTTAAATTATAATAATGTTGTGTTTTTCAGAATAACATCCCAGTATTCAGCCCTGCCTTGACCGATGGGGCTATAGGAGACATGTTTTTCCTCTTCTCAGTTGAGAACCCTGGTTTGACTTTGGACATAAACGAAGGTAAAAAAAAAAAAAAAATTAATTTCTGCTCAGTAAGTTTTGTCTGTGTGATATCTCCTGGTCTTACATATTCATTTTATTTCAGATATTACAAAGATAACAAAACTGGCACTGGCTGCCAACAGCACTGGGATGATCATCCTGGGAGGAGGTGTAGCCAAGCATCACATATGCAATGCCAATTCATGGGTAAGTATTTGGAATTTTTTAATTTGATGTTTAATAAATTTGCCAGTGTTTCAAAAACACTCAGGTGCTCTAATTGTTATTTTCATGTTGTCATTTTGAATCACGCTTTCTTTCCTTCCAGAGAAATGGAGCTGATTATGTGGTGTATGTGAACACAGCACAGGAGTTTGATGGTTGTGACTCAGGGGCCAAGCCTGATGAGGCTGTAACATGGGGCAAAATCTCAAAAGTTGCTAAACCTGTAAAGGTAAATGCAACTGGGTGTAATATGTTGCAGACAAAACTACAAGAACAATTTAAGTTACTAAAATAATGTGCACCAAGCCTTACAAATTCATCATATCCTCTTCCCGATCGATATCAATTAAATGGCTCAGAGGTTTTGATTGGTTTTAATGCATATCTTGTCATTTTGTCTTTTCAGGTGTTTGGTGATGCTTCCATAATCTTCCCCTTATTATTGGCAGAAACCTTTGTGATTCATGCCGAGAAGACTGCTGATAAGAAGAAAGAATGACATGAAGACCATCTTAGGTCTTAGGTCTATATCTTTAACTATTTTTTCAATTTTTGTTACATTGTCTCTATATTCGTTTTTCAATCCAACTTTGGGGTTTTTAAGAAACTTTCTAGAGTCTAGACTAACTTAATAATTCCCTATCTATGGTCTAGACAGGGAGTTAGTTTTATTTTTCTTACCTTTAGGTGACAGCGTCTCTCTATAATTTGTCCACACTAGTAGTGCAGGTTGGAATTAAACAAACAACATCTTTTGCCCTTGAATAAGATTAGATTTGGGATCAAGGTTTGTTTTATGAACTGCTTTATAATGAGCTGTTGTGATGAATGTATACTTGAACAAAACATATTATGATGTTAAGATAACATGAAGCTTCTGTGTTTCAGTACAAAATTAAAGACATCAGTGGAACTGACATGAACACTATCTTTTTTATGTTGGGATTTTATTCAATAAATTGATAAATTGCTGTGAAAATTGTTTCAAATCTGTTCTTTTTGTAGGGTTTTAATGTATTCCTAAAACCAGTCACCAGCTAAGTGATGTGATTTTAGATTTGGTTGGAGTGCAATTTTTCCTTTTGCAATATACAACCATTAATAAGTCCCAGAGCATGCAGCGTTGTGTGGTTGTTATTCCTTTCAACAGTTACAGTGGTTTACTGTGAGCTGTCATGTATTACAACTTGATATAAAATTCATTCAAATATTAGCACAACTGTAACATGTCCAAGTAATAGCCAAATTGCAGGAGCTGGAGTTTACCATTGATGAAGGCGAAATTTGTCACGACACACCATCATTAACAACAAAAATTAAGCATTGTGTTGCCATAAATATGCCTCATCCTTAAAATCACATTTTGTAGACATTAGGTTATACGCTTGTTTGGTATAAAGCTCAACATTTTTTTTCCAGTGAAAATGCAATGCACAAATTTCTCACAAGCTAAATTGAATGCAATGCAAAATCTGTCAAAGAAACTGTAACAGGAGTTTTTCTTTTTTTTGCATATTGTTTAATGAAGTATGCAGATATCACAATTTTAAATTTAACGGCTTTACAACAACATCAAGTGCAATATGGAGCGCCTGCCAGAAATAAGTAGCTAAACAAACTGCATCACATCTATTAAAACAGATAAAGGGCCAGTTGATGCGCCATTTTTCTGAATGGTAAAAATTAAGCACATTGTGCAGACAAACTGAAAATACATAATTTGTAAAACCATATCACTCTTGTTACAGGAAGTGCCACTTGAATACAAAACCACTGAATGCCAGTAATTTAATATGAAACAGTCATTTTCTTTGGTCTTGACACCACTGATGATGAACCTTTTAAATAGCAGACTCAAGTTTTACTCTGAGCCACTGTGTCTACTTTTTAAACCCAAAGTGCAGTTTGTGTCACCTCCAAACAAGCCAGGAAAAACCACCATAGCTGGGATAGGAGATGGTAGGCGGGAGGTGCTGCCTGCCTGTCTGATGTGACTGCTGATGGCTGTTTGCTCAGCATGAGGCGTGGAGGGAGGGAGGGTAAAGTGGGCATCAGAACTCCACAAAGTCTCACTCTAAGTGTTTCCACTTCAGTAAGTCACTCCCACATTAATATCTGTGCACATACACTCCTGTCAGAAGCTTCTCTTCTTTTGGAATTTCTTTTTGAAGTTCTTTAGGTTGGTGATGACTGACCACTTTGCTTCCTGGCTCTTTACAGGCTGTTCAGTGACTGGGGCTGAGGAGAATCTCTCAAGTGCAGAGTCTGTTCTGACACATGTGGCTCTACTTCAGTGGATGGACAGTTCTTCCAGCAGGGATTTCAGGAGACTTGTCTGCTGTATTTGTTTCTGGCCACTGGCACCAGCTGAGGATCTCTCATGTGAAATAACCAAAGTTGTTCAAAACTGTGTATTCATATAGGACACATTGCCAGTATCCTGTTAGTTGCTAACAGCTTAATAGATTTTGTGATGTCTTGAGAATCTCTTATTGTTAGGCTTAACATTTCATATCTTAAGATGAAAAACATGACATATGTTAACAGTGTTAGGACCAGACAAAATCGAAATCTATCTAGAGCACCTTTACCTAAGCTGGAAGAGGGATGTAATTTGCGCCAAAGTAGCTCTTCATAGTCTGTCTGGTCAAACTTTTTCGCAATATTACTGCACCTAGGCAAGGCTGCTACATGGTTATATCGTCAATGGGCTTGTGAACTTGCAGCTATGACCACAGACACTGTCGAGCAAATGTGGAAGAGCCCTAGTGACTAAAAGGTGGGCTTAAATGAAAGGCTTTTGTGCTATCTCAGTCCCTACAAAATGCGACAATCTTTAATAGAAAGCAATTTCATGTTTTCACTACTCCTGTATGTAAATTTCAAGACCATACTTAAATTGAAAACAGTGGAATGCTGCATTTCTCCTTCTTCATAAATATATATTTTCGAATAAAATCAAAGAATTCTTATTTAAAATTGAACGCAAGTTTTACCCTGTAAAAGCTAGTATTTGTCATTTCTTCCTAAATATCTCAAACTGTACTTTCTGCAACTGTGTGGGGCATTGAACATGTGTCTCTAAAGTGTCTCCACTCCACTGCTTTTTGGTTTAATTTGTAAAGGTATTTATAAAAAAATTTTGGAAAATATATCTCCCGTACAGTAATTGACATTTTAACCTGAATATTGAAAATTAAATTGGATATTTCAAAATCAACCAGTTTATAAAGCAGGCCCCAATGATTGCTGTCCTTTATGTTGTATATTTTTGTTTCCCTCTGTTTTTGTTGTTATTCAGTACTGTTATCACAAAGCATGTTAAATTGTTTAGTGATGTATATCACTGATTTACTCTGTGTTTTGCCATGTCCATTGTATACACATGTTAATTTTGATACTGAATAAATTTTGTGACAAGAAAAAAATCTTGTTTCATCAATCCATGTGTGCATAGTTGGACCCGGAAACCGTGCATTTTTCGTTTTACGCGCATGCGCCTCTGAGCAATCTTCATTGGAACGAGCCGACAAAAGGCACCGCCTCCGACGCTGTATCAAGTTCTCCATAAAACATTCATAGTTCGCCGTCATTACAGTTAACTAATGAAAGTTAATAATACTGTCTTTTCGACTGAAAATATACATGATCCCTGCGTTACACTAGATTTCAGTCTTACTGGTAAATTTGTTACTTTTGCGACAGTTGTCACTGTGCTAGTAAACTGACTCAAGCGACGTCTGTTGACAAGCAGCTAGCATTATCAGAGGCTAACGTTAGGCTTGTTTACCTTGAGAAGCGCTATATGCTTAGCGTTAGGTTAACTTGCTTTCTTGCTGCTGTAGTTACGCTAGTCGGTATTTTCTTTAACCGGAGTTTCCAATATATACGTTTGTGTGTGTATTTAACATAGACTTTTTGCAGATAATTTAACAGCTGTCCGTAAAACTAAAGAAATGATTGTATTCGTGGGTAGCTAAAGCCTTGTTGCAGTCGATGTTTGAATTGCATTGCTACGTTAGCAATACAGCTGAGCTAGGTCCTACAAAGATAACGTATAAACGTAAAACAATTAGGTTTTATGTATTTAAACTAACACAGCCAACAGTTAAAAACGGGTGGTTTTAAGTGATGTCGGCCTAATTACACAAGTTTTGTGGTATTGTGCTGAGTGGAGGAAAGGTGATGTCTGAAACCGGGGTCAACCAGGGTGAATCGGAGGGACGGACACACGGTGATCAGGGAGGGGCATCGGCTGACCTCTTGAAGTCCCAGAGAAGTGAAGCTTCTAACGTTGACCTGCAGGGGTAAGACTGTCTTTTACACTCAGTAATTTGTAGCAAGAGCTGGCTCAAATCGTGAAAGCGGCAGCGAGCAGTTGCACTTCCGCTCGCAGGCTTAGCTGTCACTGATCAGCCAGCTGGCGATTCATGTCACACAACGATATGACAGCAATAAGCAAATCACACTGGCCTTCTTACTTTTTCCAGTCTTCTGCTTGTTGACCACCCAGCCTCAAAAGATGTTAGCCCTTCACCTTCTGCTGAGGAAAGTGGCTTGCTGTCATTACCATGGGAGATGGTAACCCAAATTGCCTCACACCTTCCTGCTCAGTGTGTCATCGATGTGCTGCCAAAGGTTAGATTTAAATGTATCCTGACACATCACCATCATTAAATTCTTTAAAGATGTCTTTAAGTGACTTTCTTTTACTTTTTATTTGTGTTGCCTCAATCCTTAGTTAAGTTTAAATAATAATAGTTTTATGGATGCCCAATCGGGTTTGCTGATTTGCTGTGTCTGACAACTTAAATGCAAAAAAATAAAATACATATTCAAGACTCTATCTTTTCGTCCCCAGGGAGTTTCTCATAAAAAAATACAATCATATTTGCATTTAGTGTTACTTATCAAAATACATGATGTGTGTCCCTAAGTCTTTCAAAAACATGTTGAATACAGAATTCAGAATTGAATTCATCATAAATCATTTTTCAAAACTGATCTCCTCTTGCTTCAGGTCTGTCAGGCTTTGGGTAATGTGGGTAAGGACAGCACTGCTTGGCAGCTCCGGGCACGCAGATTAATAGGATCCAAAGCTGGCTTTCCTGTGGGACCAAGGGAGGACTTTGACTGGCCCTCTGCTTGTTTAGAGATGGAGCAGCTGATAACCTACTGGACAGGCCAAGGGCACCTTGTAGTCAGACAGTCCCAAGAGGATGAGGAGGAAGTAAGATGGCAGGAAAGGGCAGGGCAGGGTGAGGAACTGGTTGCAGAAGGACAGGAAAATGGTAGAGAAGACGAGATAGAAGGTGTGGGAGTGGTTGCACAGGAGGTTGCCTATGGTGTTGATGAAGGAATGGAGGTGGCAATGGAAGGTGAGGATGTTGAAGTACAGCCAGTCATGGGTGGTGACCAAATGGCAAGATTGAGAGTGGAATTGGAAGAGAGACTGGAAGATGATGCAGCAGCACTAATTGAAGAGGAAGGGGACCACAGGATGATGTTTGATGCTGCTGAGCAGCGAGATGATGCTCCTAATCACAGGGAGGCCTTGGCAGACCACAGGAATCTGGAAAATGGAAGACATGTGGAGCAATGTCAACCCACCAGAAGTCCTAGCCCACCCCCAGCACTGGAATGCATCACCCTAGCTTCAGGCCACATTGCCCAGATCAACTCAGTCCTCCTCATGGGGGGAGAGGGGAGAGTCTGTGCTACAGGTTCCAGAGACTGGAATGTTAAAGTTTGGGACCTACAGGCTGGCTCTGGTGGCACCTTGCTCCACAGATTGGGAGGGCAGGGTGTTTTCAGCACCCATCGGGGCTGGGTTTGGTGCCTTGCATCTCAGGGATCTCTGCTGGCCTCAGGAAGTTTTGACAGCACAGTGAAGCTGTGGGACCTAGAGGCAGGTGGTGCGGAGAGGGGGATGATCAGGGCTGGGGCAGCTGTCCTCAGCTTATCCTACCAGAGGGATGTACTGCTGGCTGGTACATTTGACAAAAGGGTCAACATGTACGACACCAGAGGTGAGAAGGCTTAGCATATACCCTGTATTTTAGCTCAGTGGCAGAGTGTGCATAAAGTGAAAATTAAGGTAATTAGGTTTATAAATGTAATGAGAAACAGCTTGTGACTTAACTTTTAAATCGTTCTTTCACATGACAAAGCACTTGGTTTCTGTTGGTTATCTCATGATTTTGTCCACAGCTGCCGAACCCCTGGTGAAAAGCCTTCGTCTCCATGGTAATGCTGTACTGTGCCTGGCTGCAGATGACAAGTACATCATCTCTGGGAGTAAAGACTGCACTGTAGCTGTCTATGACTGCAGGGCAGGCAAAGGCTTAAAGAGACTTCGGGTAGGTGAAAACTCAGACTCACATAGAGTTTCATAAGCTTGGATTTGTCTGTATATATGTTCAGATGCACTTGTTTAACAAGTCTAACTTTAACCAAACACTCTATTTCTAGCTGAGTTCTTACCTGCTGTCTATGAGCTACAGTGGCTGTGAAGTATGGGGAGGAGACAACAGAGGCATGCTCCACTCCTTTTCCATGCAGGCTGGAACCATAAAACCTCTGTCCCAGTTTGATGTGGGACACACAGCTCTAGTCACTGGCATCCACAGGTCCCTTGGAAGCCTCTACACCTGTTCAACTGATCGAACTATTAAGGTAGCATGAGGCAAACTCCTTGTTACTTTAGCTATTGAGCTTACTCCACTACCGAACAGTTTGAAGTTGTGATTTCTCATCTGTATTGCAGGTACATATCCCTTGTGCTTCTCCAAGGACAATATGCACACTGCAACACCAGGCTGGAGTCTATGGGGTTAGTACTTTGTATTACATAGAAATAATCACAGTGTCAATTTGTATTTCTTTTTTTTTTATTATATTTTTCGGGCTTTTTGCCTTTATTCGATAGGACAGCTGATAGGGTGAACAGGAAACAGGGAGAGAAAGAGGGTAGGGACATGCAGTAAATGGTCGGAGCCAGAGGTGTTATTAATATTAAAAGTGAACCACAAATAATGATGTAGCTGTCTATGTAGTTTTCATGTGTATTTAAAGATATTTGTAGTTAATAATTCTGATCAGTCTGTTTTGTGAAATGTTTTTCTCTCCATTCTCCACTCTCTTACTATTAATAATCCACCTGTCTCTGTGTGCCACAATCAGCTGAGTGTGGAGGCCGGTGTCCTGGCTGCAGCCTCAGGGGATGCGTATGTGGAAATTTGGAGGCCGAGAAAATGAAAGCACATGACCTGTGAACTACATAAATGGTAAATGGACCACATTAATTCAATGCTTGTCTCCAATCTTTCGTCTACTCCCATGTCAGCGCATTACAACACAAATCAGCAATCAAATGAAAATTCACACACTAATAGGGGACGACTTTTCTCCAAAGTGCCAACCACTGACTGTATAAAACACTGGACAAACCCTCCGTGACATCACCCATTGGTTTCTGCCTGAGCAAAAATGAAGCCTGAGAAATCTTGTCCTGGGCGCCGCCATTTGCCCGCCTAAAACGACGAAAAACCAAATATGGGAAAAGAGACGGGGCTAAGGCAGGGTCAACAGCCCCCGGCCATATGTCAACAGGCTGTCAATCAACGAGGCCACGCCCAAATTTATCAAAAAAATAGCTGAATTTTAAGCTTAAATATAAAACAAACAAATGAGTTAGGAAACAAATTCACATTCATTTCATTCTCAGAGTTTTCATGAGATGATAGAGAAGCTGTAGCCAAAAAACATTTTTGAACCAGGCTGTAAATGTGTTTATTTATTATTAAAGTTGGCCATTTTAACATGGCCTCAATAGAGAATTTGCTCCCTTTTGAAGGCAGCCTCAAGTGGTCAGTCGAGGAATCGCAAGTTTTTGTACCTCCTGGTTAGCGGAAGTAGGAAGTTTGCCCCTTGGTGCCAACTCGCTCATCATATTCATGTTTACATGCCAGTGGAATAGCCATTGGCTGTTCAGTATGTCACTTTGAAATGCACACTGGAGGAGTCGACGATCAAATCCAAACGCTAAAAAGTAGACCTGCTCTTCCACCTGAGCAATAGCCGCTTAGAACTTAAAAAAACAGGGCACAAGACCTGACAAATACTGGAACCACACTGCTTTTTCACTATACGTTTTCTCAACATAAAGAATATAACATTTTAAGTGATCACTGGTGTAAGTTCAACCAAAGCCTTTAACCTTTTTTTAATCCTTCTTTGATCCTGTCAAAAATTTCCCTACAAAGGAAAAACAGATAAGTGAACCAATGAGATGTTTTTATTGCTGATATTTATTCCATGCACTTAATTGTCACATTGTGCCAGTACTTAAAGCTTTCACAAAAACACTACTTTGGAAGTTCTTCTCTCCTCTTTTTGTTCTTGTACATTCAAACTGTGTTGCCACAAGTTATAGTATGCCCATGCTTACACAATGACTGGATCCATTACAGTAATTTACGTTGTACCAGATCATTCATTAATCGTCATGTACATTAAAATAACTGAATTATTCAAGCTCTCTGTGACACACTGATTGTATTTGTAAAGCCATTTATTTGAATACCCTCAGCACTGCTAAAATGTGGCTTTTTTCTTTGTAAACATGTCTGCACATGTCCCTTGTGTGTATGTATGATAGTTTTCTTATATGACATTTGTTTTTTTTGAAAATCTACCTAGTCATTTGCACAATACTTGACAAATTTATCCATAAAACATTTTGAAAGACTATTAAATGACTTGAAAATCTAATGTCTGAAGTATTGTCTGGATTTGTTCATTGTCCTGTGTGGATTGAACACCTTTGTGTGATTTTTGTCAGAACTAGACTTAGCAGCTATAAAACTTAATACCTGCAAAAGTTGTCTAACTTGATCTAAGTTACTCATTAAAATTAACCTGTGGTAAGGCACACATGGAAAGAACGGAACACATAGATTGATAAAACTAGTATGTCAAGGAACATTATTAATCACAGCCTTTAAAGCAACAAATACAACATCAAAAACAGATTGATTGCCAAAGGTCAATCATGTCAGCAACTGACAGAAGAAAATTTATGTTTGCACTCTTGGATGGACGTTATCATAGCTGTCATGTCTTGGTAATCTCTGCTGAAGAGTGTCAAAGTAGCACACAGGTCTTCTTATCTTTGAAAGGATTTGACGAGGCTGCAATGCCAGTGAGCAGGGGGTCACTGCGCCTGTGGTCCTGACAGTACCGGACCAAGTCTGCTGCTGTCAGAGAAATCTGCCAGGAAAAAGGCGGACAGGGTGGCATTTCAAAGGCTTTCACACATTGTAGCCCTTTAAAACTGTTTTTCGTAGGATGTTTGTAATAAAAAAACACGGAGAATATCAGTCTAATACTTAAAAAAATAGAAATCTTCAAACCACTGATCTTTAATGGTGCTGTGTAGCTCTGTAATGATGTGAAGCTAGAGTGCATGTAGTGAACAGACTTGTCAAATTCTTACATACCTTGATTCTCTCCATGCTTGCCTCCACTTGAAGTTGATCCACCAGTTTCTGTGCCTGAACAACACTGTTGCTGCTGCACATCTTTCCTGACATGGCCCTCAGGTATAAAGACTCAGCAAAAAGTTCCTCTATCTGGACTTAATATCCCTCCTCCAAACCATAAGGAGCAGCAAGATTATTAAATATTTTACCTGATTTAAAGAGTCAGCGAAGGTTGCGTAGTAAGAGTCTGGTTAGAGAAGCTCCTGACTTCCCTTTTCTCACTTGTAACCCCTCTATTTATTCACTGTTGGATGCAGTTCAAAGGGTCTGTGATATGAAAGGTCATACAACACAGTGTTAGAAATGTCACACACATCACACAACACTTCATAGCCATCACTGATGAAAAGACTATTTGCTTAAGGATCATGCTTTATTTTTTGTATTGTGTAAGTATTTGTGCCTTTTAGCAACAATATGTCTGGGTTTTTGTTTTTTTTTTTAACCAGAAGATACTGCTTGGATACTGCTGCATTTGGTTTGGCCAAATGCCTCAGTATTTGAAATGTTTATTATTTTGTTCATTGTGTAGTGTGTAAGGTGAGTGTTTTTATTGTGACAGTGCAACAAAAGATTACAAAATGGAGTGAGACTGGCAAGCATACAAGAATGTATTAATTACAACTGAAGGTTACAATAGCTCATGCTCACTCAAGTACTGTATTTAATTACAGTTTTTATGAACTGGTTTTCTACTATTTTTTATTTCATCTTATCTTTATGATTTTCCTAAATCATGCTTTATATTGTGGATGTAAATATTCTCTATTCAATTCTACACTTATCTGAATGCTGTTTTTTATACCTGTAAGGTCCTGCCATCCTAAGGTTCATGAACAGGGTTTTTGATATTCTGTTTTATTTGAGTATTTAAATTGGACCAAACATTCAAAACACTACTGTATGGCACAGTGCAAACAATGAATAAAATTAATAAATTCTCACAGACAGGAAATTAGCGCCGACAACTGTTGATGTGATCAAGTAATTACTATGCTCATGTTTTTTGCGCAGAAATACAGGTCCTGTTTGTCCCTTCACAGTTTCCGTACTAGGAGTTTCCCTGACGCAGAAGACCCATGCGTTGCCTCCAGAAATGCAAATTATAAAAGACTGTCTTCGATGTGTTTGTTGACAGTTAATTAATATCGACTTCACCAACTTAATTAACTGACGCCCCTGCAAGAAAAGGTGTGTTTTCGTCTCTGTCTTCTTAGTTCAATCAATATTTAAGCCAGTCAATGAGAAGAAAAACAGCTAACAGTTAGCTTGTCTCCAAGCTAACATCAGACCACATTGTTTCTGTTGTGTTGTGACTGTCCCGTGAGCGACATCCAGACGCCGTTTTTTAAACTTTTATTTTAAAGGTATTTTCATACGTAGTGAATTGAAGTGAATTGTATAGCTGCAAAATGATCGTCATTAGCTCTTTGCCGTGCATGCTAGCTGTGTAGTATATATCTTGTTCGTCCGAAAAGGAGAAGAAAATCCCGAACTTGTCATTGGCGTTACAACTCTTTTATTATACAAGTGTACTTCAGAAAAAAGTAAATGTACGTAATATGTAAAAGGCTGAATTTTTTTTGTAAGGGTTCATAAGCCAGGCTAATATAGATAAAACATATAATCCGTAATACATGATTGTACATCAGACACATCTGGCTCAGCAGCTGGCGAGCACAGTCATGGGTTTTTGTGCATGTCAGTGGGGGCAGAGCAGCTGCCTGTCACCACAGACTGACAAGATCACATCCACTGTTACTCAATCATGGCTGTATTGGATATTTCCCTCGTGGTAATCACCACAGATCATATTCTCCTTGATTATGCAGAAAAGATGGAAGACCATGCTCCTTCTGTTGCCATGGAGGCTGTCCTCAAGCCAAGCGGCGACCTCCCAGAGGACATCCCAAAGATCAAAGGCTACGACTTCAACCAGGGCGTTGACCTCCAGGCAGTGCTGAAGTCTTACCTTACCACAGGCTTCCAGGCCAGCAGGCTGGGCTTGGCCATCCAGGAGATCAACCACATGGTGAGAGGACATGGAGCAAGGTTTATCTTTAGAACATACATATTTTATCATTTACCCTGTGAAGATGTGCAGATGAAATATTATAAGATAAGATAAGATGAGATAAGATGAGATATTTGTCTGAAGTTTCTTTTATGCCACAGTGCGATAGAGCTAAATGTCTTTTTTGGGATTTGGTTGAGTTGTCCTTTTTAAATACAACAGAGTCATTAGTCAATGATTAGTCTTTGCATGATCATTTGTGATTTGAATCTTCACACCCACAGATAGAGAAGCGTCTTGAGCCTGTGGAGGCAGGTGAGGGGAATGAGTGTAAGGAATCTGGTGAAGCCTCTAGCAAGTTGGGCTGCACCATCTTCCTGGGCTACACTTCCAACCTCATCAGCTCTGGAGTAAGAGAGAGCATCCGCTACCTGGCAGAGCACAAAATGGTAAATATTTTTACACATTATACACACTCATGCTTACCAAAGCCTATCCTTCAGGTAACAGTCAACAAACTCCACAGCGAGACTAATTAACCTGAATCTTTCTCATTACTCTGTGTAAGGTGGATGTGATTGTAACCACAGCTGGAGGCATAGAGGAGGATTTTATCAAGTGTCTGGCTCACACATACTTAGGAGACTTCAACCTGCCAGGCAAGGAGCTCCGGCAGAAAGGAATAAACAGGTTGGCTACTGATTTATCACATCAATTGGTGCCACTCTTGTGTCTATGCAGTAAATGTAAATAGCAATAAACCAATTGAAATTAATTTATGTGGGTTATATGCAAGACTATTGTTTATTCATTTATTTTTATTTATTTGTTATTTGTCACATACACAATTTTACACAGTACAATGCGCAGTGAAATGTGCTTGGTACCAGCATCCAGTCGCAAAAAAATTAAATAGGATAAGGTTAAATAAAAATAAGATAAGGACTGGCCAAGATAAGGACCAGCCAAGATTTTCCCTGGAATAGATTTGGGCTAGCTGTGCCCTCCTGTCTCCAGTGCTTGTGCTTAGCTGAGCTGACTGGCTTGCTGTCATATTTTCCAGCCAAAATGGTATCAGTAAGAATTCTGGAAAAAGTTATCCTTAAGCACAAGTATATCAGTAGCAGTACTGTTCGTCAGTCTTGGGAAGGATCACAATATCCAAGTGTGTATCCAAGTGTTAAGTTTTACCCCCTTTATTATACAGCAATTTACCATACTAACATAAAAAGCAGACATGCTGTTGCCTTACAATGACAAAGGACGTGATAATGTGGTGGTTGGCTTGCTGTTATTTATCGTACAAGGTTCAGATTCTCTAACTTGTTTATTTAATTCTCGTACCTGTCCATCCGCTTCCTCTCTCCCACCTCCTCTGTCCTTGCTGAATCAAGAATAGGGAATCTGTTGGTGCCCAATGACAACTACTGTAAGTTTGAAGACTGGCTGATGCCCATCCTGGATCAGATGTTTTTGGAGCAGAACACAGAGGTGGGTCTTTTCGATGTGATTAAAATATTGTCTGTTGCACCCAGCACCGATGAAACCTTCATAATGAAATAGCAGCACATTTTTGTCTGAGTTCATACACAAGTGGGTTTTCCACAAAAATCGTCAAATATCGTTATAGTAATAAAATATGATGTGTACTTTGTGGTTGTTCTAATTTTTAAAAATGTAATCTTTTAATCTTTTATCTTCTTTTTAATCTTATTTCAGGGCATCCGTTGGACTCCCTCCAAAATGATCCATCGCCTTGGCAAGGAGATCAATAACACTGAATCTGTCTACTATTGGGCATACAAGGTGAGTCCTGGTTTTTCCTGGGAATTTGTTACAAGGTAAAGAAAACCAGACGGAGTATAGAAACTTAACAGATTTGAAAATAAGAACAACCAACCAAACAAACAAACAAAAAAGTCCAGTAGGAAAGTTTGAACTTGAATTGTGCTTTGTTACTTATTGCTACCTTCCCCCTTTGCGTCACTCTCGATGTTAAATATGTACATGCAGTATATTCTTGCCCGTCTATCAGTGAATAAATATGCTGTTTATCTTTGCCAGAATAACATTCCAGTGTTCAGTCCTGCTCTGACAGACGGCTCTCTGGGTGACATGCTCTACTTTCACTCGTACAAAAACCCTGGCTTGGTTTTGGACATAGTGGAAGGTAAAAATAACATTACTGCAGGGTTGCCACAGCAGTCTCAGCATTACCCGTTGGTAATATTGTAAATGTGGACTTTTATTTCAGATATTCGGAAGCTGAACAGCCAGGCGGTGTTAGCAAAAAGAACGGGAATGATCATCCTGGGAGGAGGGCTGGTCAAACATCATATAGCCAATGCTAACCTTATGGTAACAAACTTCACATGATCTTTGTTTCTTACTTTCTGTTGCTAATGACTCATGACTCATGTGTCACTCTTCCAATTGTAACAGAGTTTTATTACTTAAGAAAAGGGTCTAAATGCCTTCTTCACCACTGGACATTCACCTATTGTGTTACAGCCACTGTCAGCAAAGCTAACCTAATAACATGGGATATTGTTTTCTTCTTTTTTTGCACACTATTTCTTTCTGTCTACTTTCAGAGAAATGGAGCTGACTATGCAGTGTTCGTGAACACGGGTCAGGAGTTCGATGGTTCTGACTCTGGGGCCAGACCTGATGAGGCCGTGTCCTGGGGCAAGATTAGGACAGATGCCAAGCCTGTTAAGGTGCTGATATTTAATCCAGCAGTAATAGTCATGACGAGACCAACACTAATGTGGCTGACAAACATGAGTTTTTTCTTTTATTTTTAACCTTTATATTCAACTGTTGAACAGTTAAACAAAAAAAGCAAAAAAAACCCCATGCTATCAGGAGCTGTGGTTCCTATTCTAGCCAAAAGGTGGCAGTGTTTGCACAGTGTTTGTTCAAAAGGTGCACTGTGGCATCAATGCATCAAACATGAAAATGAAAACCAGGGACTGCATTCAGTTTACTTAAGTATGTGTGTTGCGTATGCTACAGTGAAGTGATTAACTGCTCTTTTCTCTGTCTCTAGGTGTATGCAGATGCCTCTTTGGTCTTCCCTCTGATAGTGGCTGAGACTTTCGCTCTCCACGCTGACAAGCTTACTGCTGGCAAGAAAACAGATTAAGTAATTGCTTCCTTATATAGTCTGTCAGAAGCAGCAACCACCTTTTTTTCTTCCAATACCTCCTTTGTTTGACTAAAGGGAGATACAAGTTTGATCTTCTGAACAGGTCTGTGGAAAAAACTTGGTGATGGCAGTGCAACTTACAGCATCATTACAATGCTGTAATTGTGTACTTTATTTAACAGAAGTCAGTGGTGAGGGTTTTCTTGTCTTATTACTTCTGATAAAAGTATTTACTTGTTAAAACATTTTTTTCTGTCTATTCAATAGCATGGATCACATGTTATTGCATGTACCAAAGAGACTGTCCAGAATACATCAGGTTTTAGCTGTGTGTGTGTGTCTGTGTGTGTGAGAGAGAAAGAAAGAGAGACAGAGAGAGGTAGAGAGAATAGGTACACACTCATGAGGCACTGTTATTAGGCAAACAGTGTGATTTAACACAGTCAAGACAGTCGCATCAGTTGAAAATTACTTTGTTGCTTGTTTTTACACTATTTAAGTCTCCACCTTTCTGTCACTGTTGCAGGATGCAATACGTATCTGTTTATCTTAGGAAATCATACATGGAACGGGTTTTTCCTGTATTTAATTTGGTTTTAGTTTGTTATCTCACATAGTTTTTGTGCGGGATGCGATGAGCTCTCTATTTTATGATCTCTGTTGTATAAAAATACAGTTTTATTTTGTGTTACAGGGCACGTAAGAAATTACTTGTGGCCTTTGATGAAAAATAATGTTTACAATATTAAATAAAGTTTGGAGCTCCTATATAGCATGCAAAATATTTCCATTACAGTCAAAAAAATGAGCTGTTTGTTCCTTCAGGTAATATTACTGTTGTTACACTTGGGAAGGTCCACTCACTGTCCACTTTGTTTAACACCTGTACAAGGAATTGCGGTTCAATAAATTTCTACTTGAGCAAAGTTTATAGTGTTTATTTAGCTAAATGTTCATTACTGAGATCATAGTGGCGGTGTTGTTCTTGACTGCATTGTATTTTTTGTCCTCCTTTACAAACATGAGAGGGGCAGTACATTAATGCAGTTAAGCACAACATCACCCCTGACTATGTCATCAAAAACAAATATGCACTATGGATACGTTAAAAATCTATGTCAGAGTAAACAAACTATTATTATTATTATTAAAAGTGTTTTTGAAGCAATCATGGTAGAACAGTTGTTTAGCTTTCAAGTGTGCAGGTTAATCTAATAAAGTGGAAGCTTGAGTGTATTTACCTGTTCTGTAATCCTCAAAAACTGAGAGACTCAAACATCCTTGTGTAAACGCTTTCCTTTTCCAACACTCACGAATTTGTCCTTAAAAGACAAGAGAAAATATAAATTGTAAGCATCTCTTTAACCTGTGTGAGTTGTTGCAAGCTTGTTCAATTGCAATCAGTGAATGCTGCTTCAGTGCTTTAATGATGTTGGCGAGCGCGTTGAGCCACCCTGATGCTCTTTCTGAGATCCTCCCCTCCAAGTCAGCCATGGTCCTCATCAGAACATCTCAATGTATGCATGGCTGCATAGTGGTTGCTCAGTTGGTGGGACTCTTCTTCTTTCTGCTGTAAACTGAACTGAACAAACCACCTGATATTATAATCTTATAGACAATATATTAAAGACAATATTAAAGACATTTACCATCCCAATACATCAGTCTGCAACTGTGGGAGTGGATATTTCCTCTGGCTAACCGCTGCTCTCATATCCTTAACATGCAATCAATGTTACATTAAAAACCATTTTGCATGTTTGTAGACTTTGCAATGGAAATGTGGGTAGTTTTTCTATAAAATTTGTAAATAGTATATTCCCTGAAGCCTGATTTCTTTCCTTTAATAGAGTTGTTTAAAGTGTCAGAGTGTCTTTTTTTAGTGGGAATGGTGACATTTTCTTTTTTGGAAACAGAAATGGAGAAGTGGAGTTGGAACTGGGATAAGGTCAACTTTCCCAAAACCTCAGCCGCATGTGTCACGCACACACACACACACATGCACTGGGGTTGGGCGTTCCTGTCTTTGTACAAACTGCTTTTCCATTCAGTGCTTCTATCATTTCCTATTGGCGGTGGCACTGTGTGAGTGTGTTTACCCAGGGTTTGACAGTTAAAGATTTTTTAAAGGCAGTACTATATGGATTTTTTTGCCCTATAGAAACTTTTGTTTGCTCTGTGCTTAATGGAAAAATTAGTGAGACCAAGAAAGCAGAAATGAGTGAGATAGTGACTGTGTGTGAGTGTGTGGATGAGCTGTTGTAACGCTATGATAATATTGTGTGGTGTCTGCACAGAGCAGACAGTGTTTGCCCCCTCCTCCTTTATGGAACAATCAGTACACTGTGTGTGATGTGCAGGGCCACAGCAGTCATAATGGCAATTATGTCTTCTCCTGGACAGATTGGCAGTTTTTTTTTTCTGTGTGAGAACCAAAGGGCCAGGCAGGGAGGGAGAGCTGACCTGCTGCACAGCTGCAGGGTGGGTCAATTTGTGAGGAGTGGTGGGGAAAGAAGGGAAACGCACAGTGGATAGATTTATGCATATTTGCATGTGTTTATTAAAATCTATTTTTTTCTCTCCTCACACTTTTTTGTCTCAGGTTCATTTCGTCACTTATGTCTCTCTCTAAGCTGCATCCTTATAATATGAATTCACCATATTCCAGATAAAAGAGGAAAAGTGCTGATAGAAATATTTATATAGTTGTCTGTGTTGCTTTAGTTATTAGCTTATGCTCACAGTAAGCAGCCTTGGCAGAAGTATTAGGACCTGGGTTTTGCCTTACAGGCTTTCACAATCTACTCTACCTTATTGGTGAGCGACTAAGTCTAAAATCACTCCCTGTTCACTTTACAGTCCATCTGCTATTCACTATCATATTCATGTTGGAAATCTAAAATTTCTGCTCCCTCTTGAGTAAACCATTTAATATCTGTTATTGGATAGAGAGTTGTAAATAAGTGAACAAAGGGTGTTTTCAGAGATAGCCAGGGTTGATGGTGCAATGTGCCCTCTAACCTGCAGTCATTACTGTCAGCTGAAAAGGGTGGTGCAAACTGTTTTATCTTTAGACAAAAAAAAAAAAAAAAAAAATTTGCATGTAATTCACTCAAATAAAAACAAACAAACGGTAACCTAACCATAGTAATCAGGATTTTTTTTGGGTAGTAAAAACAATACCATTTTTAATTAGGCATATAAAGGAAGCAAAAAGTAATCTTAAACAGAGTCTTTGTAACAAGAATACAAGTTCACATATATCGAATTTATACAAAACGTTAAAGCAAACTTTATTTCTTTTTCTTTTCCTGTCCACGTTACTTCTTAAACCAAACCTACGCCCTTGTGTGTACAGGTGAGTACTCTGTCCTGTTGCATCGCCCTTGCCCCTTTATCTGTTTACCTGTTATGTTGCCATAGGAACTCCTTCCACGAAAGCCTATTGGCTAACCGGCAGAGGTATCGACAGGTGAAGCGGGTGCAAGTGCGTGGGTGTGACGAGGTAGAGAGACATTTGCGCAGCGAGGAGGGGCCAACTGAGACAAAGATAAACATTCAGACATAGAAGGAACACAATAGAGCAATAAATGTATGGAAGGCGGGTAAAGACGTTGATAAAAAAGGACGGGAGACGTAAAAGACAGCGATAGCAGCGAAAAGATAGGCAGCTCTGACCCCCCGCTGCTTTCTCAGGAACAGGAAGTCGTCAGTTGAACCGCCGTCTCCTCTGACGCAGCTGGCTGAGGCTGATGACGGCCATGTGTCACTGTTGCTATAGTAACCACCCAGCGAGGACAAACATCCGGATTACTGCTCACTGCCGTGTCACCATCACAATTATTGTTACCATGGCTCAACCTTTTAGCATTATTATTACAGTGTAAAATGGTGAAATGTTAGTATTTTCAGGAATAAACAGGCGCACATAGATTTCAATTTAAAAACAAAAATCCGAATCAAGTTTGAATAAAATCTTGTTTAAATTTAAAAATATAATACCTTTAATATTTTTCTTAATGCTGCTGTTATTTGTGTGTTATTTCTCTGTAATACTTTTACAACCCGAGACTATTTTATGGCAACATTCTTAGTGAGAATGTCTAAATATACAGACATTTTTATTGGTACTTTGAATTATTTTTTAAAGTAGCCTGTTTCAAGTCAGTGGCAGCTTAACAACCCAAAATGCTATACTCACAAGTTGTGAAGTCAGATTTGTGTCTGAGTTTTAAGATACAATTCATGTAGGGCAAAAGCAGTTAAAAGTTGTTAAATAAAGACAAAAATTTACCATTCACTCTAAAACGTCTACAAAAATTGTAAACAGTTGCTTATCGTTATGGTGGAGCTAAAAGGTCAAGCAAATGTCACAGGAAGAAAAACTTTCTTAAAAAGGGCTGCAACTTTTCATACTACTTACAAGTTCCCTGTAAAGGACATGATTATTATAAAGTACTATGATAGCTTTAACATTTTCCTATTGTAATGAGACATCAAAGAATCAGGTAAGCGTACTTACAATGCATAGGTTCTTTTATCTCAAGTTTAATTTAAAGGGAAATATAAATGTTAATTGTTAACAACCAGGCATAAAATTAAAAAATTGGAAAAACAGTAATTTTAAGTGAAATTTGCATTTTTATTTATTATTTGTAGGCCTATCCCTCCTTTGAGCAAAAATATTGATTTGTTTATTTTCTAAATATAGATTTGTGTGTTCAGAATTTTTTTTATGAGATTTGAGCTTAATGAATGTTTTAAATGACCGTAACACAATGTTACTTGAACTTAATTACTGCCTTTTCAATCCTCGTTTTTTTATCCTCTGTAGTCAACATCTCAGAAAGAATTTGAGCTGAGGAGTGTGTGGAAAAAGAGTCAGACTGTGAGGAGTTCATAAAAGGTCAATAAAATGTGTCATAATTGTATTTTGACAACCAAACAATGTTTGTAAAAAATAATTTTCATCATTTGGCAACCAGGTGCCATATTGCAGACTTTTATTCCGGCCAAGGACAAAACTAAGCATATCACAATGAAAAACACAACATGATAGGAGGAGGAGCAAGTTTTTTTAATGAAAATTTTTGGTGTAATCTTTGTTTGGAATGAAAACCAGCATTTGATTTCCTGTCCCTGACCTGAACACTGGCACTGCCGTGGTAAGAGCCTCGTCAATCTGACGTCTCTCCAGCTAATGCTGTCTTTGTGTGCGCATGTGTATGCGTATAAAGAATAGTAAGAGAGAGTAAAAAAATTGACTTCTCAAAATAATAAAGTAGGTAAAAAAGTACTTCAACTAACAAAGCAAGAGAAGGAGACAGAGAGAGGAAAATAGTGAAAAGGACTCATGTTTGCGATGTGAGATTCATTCGTTACTGAAAGCATGGTTGAATAAAATCACAAGACACATACTGCTCTTTGTGAGAAGCTAAATTTTATTTTTAATTTGGTAAAATATCACACAGTATCAATCAACTTTTTTTTCTATTGTTCTTTTTTTCCATCTTTTTCTTTTTTCTTTCTTTTTTTAGCAGAAATGCTACCAACAACAGATTTGTAACAGACCCAAAATCATTTTGGCTTGAATCATCAAAAAAAAAAAAAAAAAGCAACACATACAGAAAAAAAAACTGCAGAAGACTTTATTGAAGATATTTTTACAGGCAATGTATGCATTTCAACGTGAAATTATTTCTAAGCTTTACATTGGTTTTTGATTAAAATAGCTCAGAGAGTTTCATTTAAATTGTAGCTTTAAATGGTCTGTACATGCAATAAGAGAGCAGGCATAAACCCAAGTTAAGTGTTTCATTATAGAGTGTGAGTGTGTACATCTGTTGTAACTATACAGTGAGAAAAAAATCACCATTTAACATAAATGTCCACTTTAATAAAATTCAAAAGAGATTCAAAATAAATATATTTCAACATGCACATAGACATCCGGACTTTCGGGTGATAAAACTGGCTGCAGTCGTTATTAATGTAAGCTGTACGTATGTGTGTGCGTGTGTGAGTGTGTGTGTGTGTGTCTGTCTGTCTGTATATGTGTGGCTTTATGTGTGTGTGTGTGGAAATGAGACCAGTCCCCTGTTCCTGCTGAACTGAGCCAGCCGACGTCACACACTGATTATCAGCACAGCAGGCACAGGAGACCGACCCAGCAGGGGCTGAGGGGTAGGGGGTGGGGGCAGACAGACAGACACACACACACACACACACACACACACACACACACACAAATGAAACAAATAGACAACGATGCTCATGCAGAAATCAACATTT
>JAQNCA010000011.1:5866226-5878756 GCA_029783725.1 Acanthurus tractus
CTGCTCAGTCCATTTAATTCACACACACACACACACACACACACACACACACACACACACACACACACACACACACACCATCACACACAAACACACACAAACACACACAAACAGTAACAAGAGCTTCAGAGACAGGCTATTAGAAGCTTTATGACTTCCCCTGAAGCCTTTGGGTGTGTGTGTGAGCGGCGAAGTCTCGCACAGACAACCTCGCCCCTTTGAGAGCGCAGACGTCACACATTCCACAAACACGCACACATACACACATTTGTGCGTCTCTTAGCAACACATACACTCTGAGCTTAGCGAAATGACTGTGCCAGTAAGACACATGACTCGAACACATCGTTTATCTTCACATGGGATAATGTTTTGTTTATAGACCTCTAGTTTCTATGTTGTGTTCACATGGATTTACAACTTTGCATAACAGTGGGATTTGAACGAATTCTAATGAATGCCTTCACTTTTTGATTGTTAGCTAGCAAAGATTACTTGTGGTATGTGCAACCTTGGTTATTACAGAGCAGAGCTTCATAAATTTCTTTTTTCCCACCCTGTCGCCTTGTCTTACTTTTTGTCCCTCTTTTTATGTCTATCTCTGTGTTCATGTGCATCTGTATCTATTGTCAGGTGTGCCAAATAATCTTCAGACAAAATTAACTGGGTCATGTGTATGAAAAAAAAAAAAAACCCAAATGTTTTCATTTCTATTCTGTGGTCTACACAATGCGTGCCAAGCGCACCCTCAGAAAATGGAAATCAGCGTGGCCACACGCAACTGCACTACTGTAATGACTGAGACGACACAAAGTTGCTCTCAAGAGCCACTCATCACAATACTGGAATACTCGAAACAACTCTCTGTTCAAACCCCCACCTGGGTGAAATATGATCCAAATAAACCGTGTATGAAGCTGTCAAAGGGGCCCATATCTTTTAACTTTTCAACCGGAGCCAATTCAGTGTGAGCAAACTCTGGTGTGCAATGTGCTGCAATCATTCCCGCTGGCAGGGATGATTGCAGGAGGCTAACAGAGTTAGGAAAATGGTGCTGAAGAGAGTTCTGTGCTCCTTCTCTCCCCTTTGGATGTACTCTGTTCTTTACGGTTATGTAAAACATTATCAGCTTTATGTAAAGTGTAATGACATGCAAGCACAGTCATAAGTGTCCTCTGTGAGTGTGTGAGTTTGTGTGAGTGCACTTTTCTTTTTCAAGCCAAGGGGTCAGTTTTAAACAGATTACCAGAGCAGTGTGTGTATTTTTAATTCTGTGTGAACATACAGTTCTGCGTACAGTACGTATGTGGTCATTCATTGCAGCAATCACATCTCAGGTCACTACTCTGCAGATCATGAGCTCCAGAGGGTGAACTTGTGGAATCATAGTGAGTCATGTGTCACCTTTAGTTAATAGTTCATAGAGAAACATGCTCCATAGAATGTTCTGCTCTGGTGTTATACCACAGAGGTCAGAGTACAGACCATAATATGCGCGTGTCTCTATGCATACAAGTTTCAAAAACATGTTTTCTGTGTTTGCTGTTTCTCTGCAATTTTGCTCGTTTTTGCATGTATTTTGGTGCATATAAATATATAGAACTATAAAAAATGTATTCGTGTAACTGGTGTGTACTGTGTCCCTGTGTGTAGATTTTGTCCGCGTAAACTGGTCACACACTTGGCTGAGTGACCATCTTAGACAGTGAGTCAACAGACAGTAAGTGACTCTAATCGGGGCCACAGGATCTGGGAGTTTAAAAAAAAAAAAAATTAACTTCCATTTAGTTGTCATGGTGAGTCAGAGGCAATTATACAAAAGCAGTGGAAAATTGTTTTGGTCTAAGAAAGAAATACAGCAAAACTGAACAAAAAGGGCAGCCATAAAGGTTTCGGCTGATCTCTGAAGCATCTGTGTTACTCTCATTCAAACAGACACGTCGGCCACGAAGGCACTCTCATTAACAGCTACGGTCTCTGTAGAGAGAGCTGCTCACGCACATTTATTCTCATGTTTAAAGTTTGGCAGTGTTTTTTTTTTTTGCCCTTGTTGACTAACCCAAGGACACAAAAAGCTCTTACATGTTCATGTCCACTGCGCCTGCATTATCACAGCCAGTCTGCTGCTGAGGAACATCTAAAAGAGACTTCAGACTGCACAGAGCAGAGCAGCCGGATCAGCCTCATTGTCTTTCCCATGTGAGTAAGATGGAAAACAACTATCCTGGCGAACTTCTGAGGCTAAATTGAATTCTTGTCTTCTGGTATTCATGCATACTGTCACGTGGAATGGAACACGAAATTTCTTCCACAAAAAAACTAGTTTACACTGGTTTTTGTCAGGAGAACAGGACTCAACAAGTGCGTATTGGGCAGTACCTTGTCCTTGAACAAATTCCGTGATGAAAACTGTTTAGAGGTTCTTCTGTCTGGAAAACGTTTCCTAGAAAACATCAAAGAAACCAAAAACAGTTTACTTTAAAAAGTCAGTCAAAAAATAAAAAATCTGAAATATACTATCATCTGTTAAAGCTCTCTTTGTTACTGTTTGTTTGTTTTTGTTTATTTTTTGAGCAAGTGCTTTGACTACCTTGTTTCCGTTATGATTAACCGTTGTTTGCGTGTATGTATACAATTGATTGATACTTAGCAATTTTCATTTGCACTATTTTTGGTTGTTATGTTAACCAGGAAGACTAGCAACCATTTCAGGGAAGCTAACAGGGGATCCAATGAAGAAAAATAAAGTAAAGGGAATTGAAATGCTGCACAACACAGTTTCCACCACAACTCCTAACGTGTAGATATTACTCTAAGTCCTAATAAATCCTTTTGAACCAAGCTGTCCAAAGAAAACAGAAAACTCTAGGACTTCTGGACAAATATTTTTTATCAAAAAATTTCTAATGAGCAGGTATTCTCTTGAGTTTTAAATTGTATTTTTTTTATTATGATATTAAGTATATATTGCTTTATTGTCTCTGTCCTAATTTCTTTATTTCTCCATTAGTCTTTTTCATTGAGTCATGACATTTACACCATGATGGTGTCGACCTTGTGGACAACAGTGTTAATAAAATACTGAACTATTTAATAAATATCTATACTGCTGTCCTTAGGTAGACATATGCAGCACACTGCACATCATGCTGGCACTTTGTTTGAGGTTTATTCATACCTGGATCAGAAACGGGAAGCTCTGGTTTCAGTTTGACTCTCCATAATAATGCCCTTTATTTCATAGATGTATAAGTAACTGTAAAATACAGTCTTTGATTTAATGAACTGCATTTTTGGGCTCGGTCATCTCCAGTTGAACTCCCGCTCAGTATGACGTTCTGTACTGCATAATAATTGGTGCTATGCATGCTGAGAAGGGGTGTTGGCCCTGTTTGCACTGCCGTTTAGGGTTGCTGGACCAGCAACCTGTCAGCTAGTAGGTGGCCTCCTGAATTAACCTGTCAAACTGTGATCCCTCTCCTCTCCTCCTCCTCTTCCTCCTCTTCCTCCCTCGAAACTCCACCCTGAATTAGTGGCCCTGAGTAAACCCCCCCACACACCCACCACCATCCCGCTCTCTGAGTCCTTTCCTCCATCCAACCCTGACCCCGTTCTGGGACATTTGAGGTCATAACTTTTATACCTCATCTGGACCATGTCACTGGCATTTAGTCCAAACCAGCGGTCATAAAGTCCACCCAAAGACCAGCGCTTCTTAGCCGAGGCTCTGAATGGATCCACTTGACTTTGACTGGCCCCTAGCCTTTTTTTTTTTGTATTTCCTTTGCTCTCTCTCTTTCTCTTTTTCTCTCTCTACCTCACTACTACCTCTCTGGTATTTATGTGTTGGCAGTTGCCGTGGAGACAAGACACACAAACACTGCGGCGGTAGACAGGAAGTGCTGCGGAACCACAATGGCGTCACTGCGGCTCTGCACTCGCTCTCCTCTCCTCTCTCTCTCTCTGTCTGCCTCAGCCAGCGTGCATGCTATTATCCTTAGCAAGCTAAATGGAGACCACACTGCTCTCTCTCTCCCTCTCATTTCTTTCATTATTATCAGCATTGCTTTTTCAGCTGTGTCTCTCTCCCCCTCTTTCTCTCCCTCTCTCTCCCTCTTCAACTTTATACCACACTAGCTGCTTTAACATTTGGAAAATCTCTGTCTGATTTGCGGTGTCTGGAGTGCCTGGCGTTAGCTGATGTGCTGAAAAGCTGTCGGGCATCGAGGGGTTTAAATGTTCGATCTGCCTATAGGGTGTTCATTGTCGAGAAGCTACTCCCCTGTTTCAAAACTGGGTCAAGAATGTGCATGTACTGTATGTTTATGGAGTTTGACAGAGGCCTGTGGTTGGGAGTGTGAAAAAACATCTGTGTGTGTTTGGTTCATAGTTAAATAACAAGATCTGTATGTGAGAGGGTGTCAGATTAAATGCATACTGTATGTGCGCTTTGTATTTGATAAAGGGAGGAAGAGGCAGATATAGTGCCACGGAGAGAAAAGAAAGAATGTGTGTGGTCCTATTGCAGTCTCTTACATCAGACTGGCATTAGTGTACAGTGCACATCCCTCCTGTTCTCCCTCTGTCTTTTTTACACAACCCAGCTCTAAATATACTACTCTGGAAAAACCCTTTGAGAAGATACCGCCCTCTCCCACTCCATGCTAAAAATATCCAGCCAAGACCACCTTTACATCCCCCCCCCACCTCCTTGCTTGCTTTTCTTTCTGTCTGCTTGACTGCTGCCCCTCTGACTAGTTTACTTATTGGACTGAACACCACTTCCTTATCTCACCGAACAGCTAAGTCTTTTAATGTGTTCTGACTCTTTCATTTTTTTCTTTCCACCATTACTGCAACTCCCCCTGTCGGCTCCCACCTTCTCCCTCTTTTTCTCCCCTTTCTGTGAGTCTCCTTCCAAACCCCAAAAGGCTGCTTGGCATTTTTGCCGACATAGATGCCCATCCATCTCTCCATCCTTCCATCAAGGCAGCCAATCATTCCTCCAGCCAACCAGTCTGTTGACCGACCAGCTGACCACCCAGCTGGCCATATGGTAAGAGGTCCAGCTAGCAGGGTCCAGCTATCAGGGTCCGGCTGGTGGTGAGACTCAGTGAACAGACGAGTTCTCTGGACACACAAACACAGAGGAAACAAAGGTGAATTTTCTTAATTTCTATGGGCTAATTTTCCATGAGCTCATAGAACTGGAGGGAAGGAGAGAGAAAATCATGTGTAGACATAAAAAAGGAGATGCTGCAGGTGAATAGGGTACAATCTTAATCAACTGTCATCAATATGAAACTTCCCTGCTTAATGATTATAATACTTTTCCACTACAGAAATCTAATTATTGGACAAAACCAGGATTACAATTCTTGAGTCAAAGGATTAAAGTAAAAAACTCAATTGTTACCATGTTTGGCCCTTTTGTTCAAACCAAGTTTGATGAATCATACTTATTAAAGTGGAGACTTTCAGTCTTATCAAACACTAATTTTTAGGAATCAGCCTTTAAAGATATAAACTGTTCAAATTCATACATTTAAGATGAAAGACTAAAACACTACAGCTGTATAAAGATGTCACCATTAAACTTTCTTAGATAATGACAGCTATTTTTTTTGTATAATAGGTTGTTTGAAAATGTTCTCTCTTTAAATATGCAAATGAAACATCATGTATTAAACATGCACAGATTTGTCATAAACATCCAGAACAGAAATCTGAATTATAATTTAGGGAAAACAGCTCAAAATCTCAAAATTGACTCGTACATAACAATCAGTGTGTTTACTTGTAGTGAACAACTGCCTTTTGCAGCAACAGTTCATTATGAATCAAAATCTCTTTTAGCACTGTTGTTAATGGCACTATGGCTGTTTAACGAGAAAGAAGAAACAGACATAAACCGCTGGGGAGGATCATTGAGAATAAAAATACAGTTGTGCAACTGGCTTGCAGATATATTTGTGTTTGAGTTTGAGGAACTGATTAAAGGTACTGAACTGTACGTGTAAGACTGTCATTTTCTGTTTGTGGTGGTCAATGAGAGAGGAAGCCTATCTGTGGCCATATGGTGTTTCTGTTCCTCCATTCAACCGCTGACATCATCTGGAGTGACACACAGCCGGGTGACTTCCTCTGTCCCATTAATCACTTGTGTGTTAACAGGCGCACACACTCTCCCCAATTCCTTACAGCTCTGCACCACATTCTGCCCTCCCTTGTTAGCTTCCAGACATCCAGGCTCTGACATCGGCCTGCAACGTCGTTTCCCAGCTGGCTTGCTCACTCAGCAATGACCTCTGACCCTCCTCTTTTTACCCTCATAAACCTTAACACCAAGCTTTCTCCACCTGCTGATCACCTGCCATGAGGAAGCTGGGGCAGAGATGGAGGAATGAAACCTGACAAGGGAGGATCTGTCTTAAAACCAGCCTGGGAAATAAAAGACACAACAAAACTGATGACTTTTATCCTTAGAGGCATCGTGCTTTTAAATGGTCCTTTTGTTCAAAGTGTATGAGCTTCGGCCTCCCTCCACGTTTGTTTTCAAATTCCCATCTCCTTGAAAAAAAGAATATATAGAGGATACACGTGAAACGACTCACAACCGTTAGAGGACAGGTGATATTGTCTGTTATCTCTGCAGAGATAAAAACTGACAAGAAGAGTCATCAATGTCGGGCTCTGATAGGCTGTTTTGAGCTGAACTTCAGCCATCAGAGAGGCAAAGAGATAGATGAAAAGTAGGGCAAAGTTGCACACAAATCCCTTCTTATCTTTCAAATCTTTATGTTTATATTGTATGTTTCATTTTAAATATTACAAATTTGAGTCATTATTTTCTGTATTAGTAACAAGCCTTGGCAGCATGTAAATGAAAATGGAAAGAAAATGATGGGAGAGAGAGTCATAAAGCCACTGAGTTAAACTTAACTGTCAGCTTTGTTAAGTAGAGTGGTGGGAACTTGCAGTATATCAGTTTTTATGATACTGCAAAAACACATGGATACACTTTTGCCAAATGGGGGGTTTTGCGGTGGTCTACCTTCTGCTGCTGTCTAGAACATGTGGGGGACTCGCACTCACACAAAGAGCCTCTATGTCAGGGTCAACAGTAGCCAAAGCACACATCTAGACTGGGATGAGCGATGGTCTGTAGCTGGACGTAAATCACTCCTCAGGGTAAATAAAGTTAGTCATCTCCACCACCTAAAGGACTCCTCTACTGAAACAACTGGCCGTGGGAAAATAAACCTTGCAGTCAGAGGGGACGTAGATGACGAATGCAAGAATAATTAAACAACTCATTTCCACGATGTAAAAACATTACTGAAGTTAAAAAAAACATCTGAAACACACGTCTCACTGCAGCTTTGTCAACTTGTGAATAATTCCCAGCTTTTTATCCGAAAAGACAAGATGATTAAAAAAAGAAATGAAAACGCTATTGAGTAAAAACAATCCAGGTGGCCTTCCTAATTGCGTAGGCGTCAGACAATAAATGGGTGGTTTGGCAAGTTAAGCCAAGGTGTGCACAAACTGGGTGTGTCTGCATGTGTGTTTCCGCTTGCCCCACCCATATGAAGGGTGCTCCTGGGAGAAGGTATGCGCTTGCACTCGCGCCCTCTTCGGCTTTCCTCCATTTTGGCTCAGGCACACTCCTATCCAAGCTCTCTCTCTCTCTTTGATCCTTTCTTTTTTTTCACTCGCAACTCTTTGCCTTTGTTTGTTTCTTTCTTGATTTTTCTGGGTTAGCACAAATTGGCCAACTCCCTCCCCTCTCTCTTTTCTTTTTTTCCCCTGCTCTCTCGCTCTCCCTCTCTCTGCATGTTGGTGTAGCTGTCCTTATTTGGCTTCCCTTCGAATGAGTGGGAGTGTGAGTATGAATGTGACTCTGTGTGTGTGTGTGTGTGTGTGTGTATGTATGTGTTTCCTCCTGACTGTGAGTCACTTCTTGTCTGACTCACGAGTGCTAACAAAAACATACAGTTGCCATGGGGACGCGCACCCCCCCTCCCCCCATCCCCATCTCTCTCTCTCTCCCCCTGTCAGTCTCTGGTTTCTCTTCTTGCGGGCACCGCTGCATCCCAGGCAGCCCTGGCACCATTTCACGGGTGGCACTCTGGCTCGGGCGGGTGGGATGGTGGTTGGCGAGGTGGGATACTGAGCAGGATTTGGAGGATGGAGGGGGAAGATTCAGACAGACGTTATCAGAGTACAAATAAGGCTGAAACAGCACAAGTAAAAAAAAAAAAAAAAAAAAAAAAATATTTGTTAAGAAAACTTAAATTAAATTCCAGGAGAACAGAAACGTAGGGTGACACAAGCAATCATCTATCATCAATAATAAGTAGAAATGCCTGCATTGGTGGAGACAGGGCAACAGAAAGTGCCCACCTGTGGCTCTATTCTCTGCTTCTGTTCTCTTGCTTTTACTGCTGTGAAATTGCAGACTGCTTTGAACTGGGTCCATCCTTTGATGTGCTGGCGTCACTGCTCGGCCTTGCCATAACCTCCAGGGAGCCTGATAATGTGCACACGTGTGGCATTACTTTTTGACAAAGATCAGGCAGGGCACTGGATGTATCACGCTACAGAGGTTTGGCTTACTTCCTGGATGATAAATGCTGATAGTGCACCACCGTGTGGATATACAGTATTATTTTTTCGCCATAATGGCAATCAGATTACTGGGCAGCGGATCAACCACAGATACATTTGAGATGTCTATGAGCTGCTGGAAGTTTCACCAAAGAGACATTTCCTGTTAGTATACTTACTGTAATACTCAGTTTAAAGCTTAAGTAGGTTAATTTACCCAATATTTCACAATTATAGGGGAGATCATAAACATAAAGTGGTGTAGTAAAACTTTTTTCTTGTTTTCTACTCTTTCAATCATTTCAGGCCCCTAAGAATTACTGGGAAAAACTAGAACTTGGTTGGTAACCAAAGAAGTTGGAGTAAAGTAGTTGAATCTAGCTCATTCTCATGGGTATAACAATAAGATGCTGTTTACATGCTAGAGTTTCATTGTATCAAATTTCATGGCACAATCATTGTGGCCTTATGAATTTACAACAAGGATATTATTTTCAGTATCTTCAGAAAAAAATCTGCCAGTTGAAGCCATCTTTCACTTTGTTTTTGAGAGTTTCGTCTCTATTTTGCAAATGAATCATACTCAAAACACGGGGTAAAAGAAGATTCTGTTCCCATAACTCTACATAAACATACGAAAAGAACAATCACACTTACTGAATTTTTCCATTTCGTGGAAGGTAGCAACCAGTGTTAAAGTGCATTACTGAAACCTTCTATGACGAAGTGACAATGGAAAAAAGCAGTAATTAAATAAGAGGTTCTGTATTTTTTACATCATATTATCATATGCCTGTAACTTACAAAACAAAACAAACGAATGCATCAGTATTAAAAATTGAATTATGTCATCCATAACAATAAAGGGGCTACTTTTTATGCTGGAACTTAATCATTTTTAAGAAACAATTTTTGAACTTTTCCCACATTTGTGAATTTTAAGTAAGGACCTTTAGTGGTAATGGAGTGTCAGTACTTTCACTAAAGCAAAGAATCTGATTACTCTTTCCACTACTGCCTATCTGGTGACAAATACGCAGACTTTTTAAAGTTGCTGCACTGACAAAAAAACCCACCACCACATATTTTACATCCTGAGTTGAACAATGGAAACACACATAAAACTGCAGAAACACACATGCACGCATGCACACAAATGCACTTTTGACCTCTGTTCGGCCTGAGAGCTCACAGCAGCAGCAGCAGCAGCAGCAGCTGGCTGGTGAAGAATTAAGAGAACAGACTGAAACTGAAACTGTATGCTGTCATAATCCACAGCAAAAAACACAGAAACTGAGAGAGTGGGGGCTGAGAGGAAAAAAAATAAAAGAAACAGGAGCATATGAGAGATATTGTACTAACAGAGAGAAGACAAAGACAGAAGATAAAGCTTTTGAAGTACAGGGGTGATGGGGAAAAATGTAGAGTCAAAAGACAGAACAGAGAACAGACAGAGAAGCTACGAGAAATAATGACATCAATTTAATATTTTCAAAAATGCAATTGTCACACTTTATTGAAATAAAAATGCAACCTAGCATATATACTGTATGCTTGTACTATATATACAGCCATAATAATATGGAGTTTTTTTTTTACAGATTGAGCCCTACTGCATACATGGGCTGATGTGAGAGATGAACCAAGACACTTCTGTTAGTGTGGAGTACATGTGAGGGAGTGAACGGGTACAATAAAAGACAAGACGTCCACAGACGTGACTGACATTCCTCCTACTTGCAGTCCCACTTTTTGTGATGCATAACATCAACACTGCTTGGATTGCTGTGTTGTATAGTTTCTCTGCACACACACAGACACACATTGTGCTCCAAATGTGTGTGAGCATGTGTATGACAGCTGTCCCTGTATGCGTAATAATCCTCAGTAAGCTCCATGGCTCCCACAGTCTCTTTCACTTGATCTCTCCAGAGCATCTCTGACCTCGCTGAGTGCTTCTCCCGCACTCCCTCCACCCCACAGCTACAACCTGCTAAAACTCTGCTTATATTGTGGTTGTACACATTCCTTCACTCCACCGTCAGCCTTGAATATGCTGCACTTTTAAATATTTATCTCTTTCTCTTTCCCGGCTCTGGTACTTGTTCAATTAAAAGTACAATATGTAATTTTGTACAGTATTCTTACTTGCATTCTAGTGGAAAGTTATATGAAAAGATTACAAGCCCTGTGATTGTAAAGGCGGACATACTTAAAGCAGTCAGTTAGCTTAAAGCAGAAACAGGAGGTACCAGCTAGCCTGGCTCTGTCTAAAAGGTAACAAAACCAATCTTCTAGCACCACTAAGGCTCACTAATTTACACCTTATATCTCATACTATTGGGCTGTATGAAGTATTTAACAGTTCTTATCTACAGTAGATAATGTTCAGCTTCCCTCTAGTCGAGAGAAACAGCAGGAGTACTGACGTAGAAGGCTAAGCAATGAACTGCTGTGGATCAAGACAGCATTAAATGTATTAAAGCCACATAAAATAAGGGGTACTTAAAGAAATTTGTAACATTTTAAGCCTAAGCTAAAATTAAAATGCTTTCTGAGCTTTAATTTTTCCATTAGACAGCCATTTCTGAAAACCTAAAACTATCACTCTCTCCTGAGCTACCAGACTCCTTTGACAAAAAACATAATTTTACCTTGAAAAGCACAGCAGTTGCTAGTCCACCTAGTTTGTCTCTCTTATGGCTTGACTTTGGTGAATCTGAACTTAACCTTGTTCTTTCGGGGAAAAAAATTACTGTTTTGTTCAAAGGGTCCTGGTGACTTTGAAGAGCATGTAGTTTGATTTCATGACTTAAGTTCTTTGTTGAAAAAGACAAAGTGACAACAAGGTAAACAATGAAATATTCAAATAGAGCGCACACCTGAAATAATAAATGTAAAAATTTTGTTTTTTGCTAAAATACGATTGTCTGCAGTTCCACAGCTATACATTGCTTCGCATCCTACATTGGTATTCCAGCTGGTTCTCCAAGCATAGGCCACACAAACTGATAAACTGACTATGGATAAATACCTTATACAACCTCACTTTCAGAGATCCAAACTATCCCTACAGTCAGTACAAAAAAATGTAAATATGACAATTTTCAGCTTTGGGGGGATTATTTGTTGGACTTTTTTTTTTCTGGTCTGAGTTGCTGCCAAGCAACCAACCGCTGAAAGCTGCTGCTCCTAAATAAAAAGTAGTCAGACTCAACTCCCATATAATAATCTGGATAAACATCAACTCTGTTTATGTTTTTAGCCAAATGAGTCTCTATTTACGGTTTAGGTTTGGCCTCCCCTGTACACATCAAACCAACCCCAGTGATAAACTCATTCATCATGCCTTTTGCCTGAGAAATCTTCCTTCACTCGCGTTCCAGTTTCCATTATTACTACATTAATACAAGTAATGTTAGTGGTGCCTCCCTTTGTTATGCACATGTGCACAAACACAGGTTAGTGGTGGTAAAATTATTAAGATTGAGTGCCAAATAACAAGTTAGATTAATCATTTTTAATTAAAGCAAGGCCAATCTGACGATCAGTTAATTCATTCAATGTAAAAGTACAAATACACGTAGGATTCATAACACAAAACTAGCGCACACAGCCATCCTTTTCTCTGTCTGTGGCCATTATCAAGCGTCTGAGTGGGCTGGAGGTGGAGGGTTTCGATTCTTTCACAGTGATTTTTCTGCCAACTTTTGGCTTCCTCTGACTGATGGGCCAATTCTCCCACAATGTCCACAATCAATATTGTCGAAGTGTCCATAAAACTCTTTAAAATGCAGTCCATAATGATGTTTTTTTTTTTTTTTTTTTTTTTTTTTAATGGGGTTTTTAATTTTTAAATATAAAAATAACTGTCTCCCATATTTGTTTGTGTGTTTGGGGGAATTGAATGATGGAAGCAG
>JAQNCA010000011.1:5887707-5913804 GCA_029783725.1 Acanthurus tractus
TGAGTCTGGATCTGTCTGAGGTTTCTGCCTGTTAAAAGGAAGTTTTTCCTCGCCACTGTCGCCAAGTGCTTGCTCATACGGGAATTGCTTTCAATTGTTGGGTTCCTATAAATGTAAACAATCAATGTATTTATAGAGTGTGGTCTTGATATGCTCTATATGTAAAGTGTCTTGAGACAACTTTGTTGTGAATTGATGCTATATAAATAAAACTGAATTGAGGCAAATGGCTATTCACAGTTGTTTGACTTTTAAACAACCGACATGCCCAGGTAGGTTCTGTTTTTCTACTCTGAGCATTCAAATGACCCAACTGCTGTGTTACATTGAATTCTATCTTAATCAATTTTTTACTGGGGGTGACTAACAAGTGGTTTTTCCTTGATATGCACAGATTTTATGGATCATTACCAGGTGACCACTGTATCTTCTGAAATGCAGCTGTAGCATTAAACTTAAATTTAATACATTTCATATATGCAATCATCTTGTTCATACTTTAGACTTTTGGTCTGAAATGAATCAGCTAGAAACACCATAATGTCATCAGGAGATCAAAGTTCACACTAACATTTCAGTGTTAGCATTAGCTTTGCTAGTTGGCTACAGATGATCAAATCAGTTAGCCACATTCTGCTTTTGTTTACTTTTTTGATCTATGCAGTGTAATTAGTGTAATTAGTGTCCCATATGTTAAAGCGTTATTAAGTTGTTATTTGCTTGTTGAAGTTATGATTATTAAACTCCCAATCTTTTTAGTAGTGAGGGCAAATCAAACACATCAATATCCTCATTTACACACTGCAGTGATGACAGAAAAAAATTACACAACTGCATCTAGATTGACAAGATGTAAAAAAGAGAAGAAATCCTGAAAAAAACAGCAGAGCAGCCTGGTGGCTGACATCCTAAAGTCACAGCACTGAAAGGAAATGCTGCTGACGTTGATGATGCCGGCAACGTGTAAACAACAGGAGCACCTGGAAACTTTGCTGATGTCTTGTTTACAACCAGCTGGCATGAGGAGTGAACGGTAAAACCAGTAAAGCCGGTTCCACCTGTTAGTGAAGAGGTGTAGCTTTTTAAGGATTTCAAAATTAACAGAGAGATCCAAGCCTACATGGCTGCATTCATATCTTAAACAGATTTCACAGAGATTTAAATCTTACAATATGTGTTTTGACTTTGTGTCTAAATGTACACAGTTTTCACTGCTTTTCAAAAGTGTTACCAAAGACAATTGATATATGATTTATAAGCTGTTTACATGGAATTTAAGCAAATTAAGAAAAGCTGTCGACCTGACAGCTTTACCCTGATACTGCTCTATGAGAGTGTGTATATGTGTGTGTGTGCCCTGTATGCAGCTGCTTTAGATGTTGCCTAATCAGAGAAATCTGGCCAGTTCACTGTGGGCGAGAAAGAAAGAAAGAGGAGTGGGAAGGGAAATGACAGGCAGCTGGAGAAAGGCACAGAGGGATTTGGAGCCTATAAAATTAAAAAAATGACGGAAATTCAATAGGTAAAAAAGACTTAGAGAGAGAAGGAGTCAGGAAGGTAAAGAAAATGTGAAGGATAGGATGAAAAGCAGCAATAGAGAGAGAGCAGACAGAACACGAAAACATGAGGACTGGCCAGAGATCTTGATAACCAACTGTTTTTCCCACTGGTTTAGAGGTGTATTGCGTAACAGCTCTGTGATTTGAAGGCTAACTGTGTGTGTTTGTGTGTCCAGCTCAGCTTAACCAGTACAAGAC
The DNA here is from genome assembly GCA_029783725.1 of Acanthurus tractus. Lineage (NCBI taxonomy): Eukaryota > Metazoa > Chordata > Actinopteri > Acanthuriformes > Acanthuridae > Acanthurus > Acanthurus tractus. Next base: position 5,889,465 of record JAQNCA010000011.1, read on the forward strand.
CTGTTGGGATCTGTTTACATTGTCCCCTGCACTGTACAGTGTGTGTGTGAATGCTACCTGCTGTGAAAGTGTTTCCTGAGATCATAACTTAGAAGCAAGTGAAAGGAGGGAGAGAGAAAAGTGTAAAAAATAACACTGAATATGCCACCTGGAACAAATTAATGGAAGGATAAAAAAAGAGTAGCAGAAGCCAATGTAATATGATCAGACTGGAAAACTGATATCAGCCATGTAACATGCTGTTAAATTGTACCCTCAGTGCCATAATTCAGGATTAATAGAAACCACAGTTCAAGTTGCAAAGTTGAACACAAATAAACACAAATTGTTCATTGTGGAGGTGGGTGGTGTAATGTTTTTCTTGACATTTTACATCTGGAATATTCAATAAACCTCATTCACGTTCTTGCAGAGACTTCAATGTGAAGACTGTTGCCATTTCAATGTCCTCATGGTAGATATAATGAGCTGGAGCCAGCAGGGCGTTAGTTTCGCCTAATGACTGTAAACTATGGCAAACTGGGAGTCTGGCTTTGCCTTTAAGCTTCAAAGTCTATCCACCAGCACTCCTCAAGCACAAAAAAAGAATCCCTCGTTTGTTTAATAAAAGTGGAAAAAAATACGACGAACCATTTTGGGGCGATTTATTAGCTGGACTGTTTCTTTGCTAGAGGTAGTAACTTCTCAGAATCTTTGCCCACTGCCTCAAAACTGGTCCTGACCAAGTAAAAAAGCCAGAAGCTGCTCGTACCCTTCAGTTTTTTGTTGAGATTAAACCAACAACATGTTAATTAGAAAGCATTGCAATTGATGTGCCAATTATGTTTCTTTCATCTTGGCCTCTTTTGCTTGCTTAATGCTGAGCTAACCGAAGCTAACTAGCTGCTTCTTTTCATTTAAACAACAAAGAAAAGAAAAGAAAAGAAAAGAAAAGAAAAGAAAAGAAAAGAAAAGAAAAGAAAAGAAAAGAAAAGAAAAGAAACAAACAAAAAATCTGCCAGTGGAAGAGTGGACAGGAAGACATGCTGAAAAGGTCTTGAGCTAAACTCTTCACAAGTCACTGACAATGAATCAACATGCTGTCACAATGTCCCAGAGGCAGATTTCTACATCCTGTATCAGTCATCAGCATTAATGAATATTATGTCTTCATGATCAACTAAAATACAGTAAAGTGAAGTCAAGACAACCAACGATCTCTTCATTCCTCGTCTGAGAGACAGTCTGTCTTTGTCAACATTCTGCCTCTGTTTCAAAGCTCCAAACTTCATACAGGACTGTGCCACAGGGATGTTAATGGGGAGTGAAATTAACAAATGAGCTGCTTGAAAAAGTCTTCTAACTTTTGCCGTACTAACGTAAACATCTGACGAAGCAGGTATGGATGGTGAGGTTTTTATGTCATTTCACACCTGTTTAAAATGCCTGCGGCTCACATCTTACACTGAGTGAAAAGCTGCAGGGCTGAAGCTAAAATTTGCTGCAAATTTCTTGAGTGCAAACATAAAGGGTGTTGAAGCTCGAGGCTGGACTGTCACTGAGCACAGATGAGATCATGATGGATTTCAGGGAACTCAGCTTAATATTAGCACAGAACAAAAGCCTTGATGCTGACAGGACAACTGTCTGCCTCCCAACAAAGTGTCATTCATACTGTAAATAGATCTATATTTTAAGGCCAACAATCACTTTTCTCCTAATTGTCCAACATGTGTGATCAAACAAAAACCTGCCTTTGTGATGCCAAAAATAATATTTGACAAAACACATTTTGTCCTTTGAGAAGACATTGCACCACCCATGCTCCACACGTTAAGATGTCAAGGTTTATCTGTCCCTTAGAGGTAAAACTCCCTTTCTGCAGGAAAACAAAGAGAGTATGTGATTAAAAAACACATTCTCACTCAAGGGGCCCTAAACACACTTTCTGAATCATACATCTTACATATTGCAATGATATATGGAGGAAAAGCGCTACCCTCAAGGGAACGTGTAAAAACACTGTGTACAGAAATTGTTTAATAAGCTGAGTGCTCTGCCAAAGAATTCATGCAAAGATAATCAGTGTAGCCAGTTAATGGTTTTACTGCACTGCTAATGAGGGAAGACACAAGAACTGATACTTCTAAGTCTGTGCCAAAGCTTTGAAAATATGACACATTTCTCTATATTACCTTCGATATGGAGAATATAATTCTTCTAGACCTGATGGGGGCAGTGTATATACCTTTAAGTGTTCTAGTCTGGTAAAGGTAAAAAAGAGGGCCTAAAAACAACAGCAACGAGTCTAAGAGGAAAGTACAGCTGTGACAGCAGAAACATCTCTTCTGTCCGGTCACAAGGATAACAATAATAATAATAATGATAATAATAATAACAACAACAACAACAACAACAACAACAAAAACAACAATAATAATAATAATGTAACAACTTTAGTTATATAGCTCCTTTTAAAACAGAGTTTACAAAGTACTTTGACAGAGAAAGCAAAAAAAAGATTAACTGTGAAAGTCATGTATGACAATGGGCTACTCTGTGTTTGAGGCGGATCTTCCTAAATTAAATGCCTAAGCACTTCAATTAAACAAAGCACCTCAAAAAGGACATTCAGATTTGCTTGGATTATTCAAGGGGAGCAGGTTTAAATTCATGGTAACATTTCATTTACAATGTATTCAAAATGTTACCCTTGTCAACCCTAACTCAAAACATATCTTTCAAAATATTGTTTGAAACAGCTGGCATTGTGCTGACAACTATGACTTTTATTATGACCAAAGGCCACTGTTTTTACTTTAACGTAATGTAACTATGGATCTAATATCAAGTTACTGTTCTTAACTATACATCTGTGTCATTTTGCACAAGAATATAACATTACCTTTTAAACAAAAAACTTCGGACTCATGATCCATCATCATGTCAATCAGTTTTAAACTTCTTTTTGCACCTGGAGTAATTTGTGCTTTTTTTTTACTGTGGTAAGTTATCAAAGTGGGTATAAAAATGAAATCTCCCTTTCATTGTAATCAGCTGCTAAGTTTCTGTCATCATGACCTCCCCTCTGCTAAATGCATTACATTCAATCAGATGTTCCTTGTTGTTGCTGACATTTTGCTCTGGCTGGTCTCAGGTCAGTTTGGTGCCAAGCAGGCTGTGTGTGGAATGTGTGGAATAAGTGGAATACGTGTGAGTGTTTGAACTAGTTTGTGCACTGATCACATGTTTGTGTACAACTCTTGTATTTTTTTCTCTTTCTATTCTTTGTGCTCTCTTATCAACGGCCTCTGATGCCTGCTGGAGTTAACATGACTATGGTTAAGATAAAATAGGACCATCATGAAGCTAGTTTGTCATTATAAGGCTTGTGAGACTCTTGATGCCATGAGTGCTTTGGCAACACAAGTGTTTGCACATGTCACCCTGATACGGCCTTTCTGTGAGACAGCTCAGTTTCCATGAGAACCTGCTGCATGAAGTTGACTGAATTGTCTTTGATTTATTTCAAGCAAATTGCTTGTGAAGACCACAAAAAAAAAGGGATGAAAAACACAGATGAGGACAAACGAACTATTCAAAATGATACTCAATGTTGGCGTCCAGATCACAACGTTTATCAAACTGACACTCGCCTGTTTATCAGCTGTTGCAGTCTGTGCATTAACAGTGTCACAACACATCCGTCCCTCTGTTTCGCTTTCATGATCAGAGCTTATCATGAGGCTGGTAAAACTATGCAAAGCAGACAGCAAGCGAGAGCAATGGAGAGGAAAGAGGGCAAATCAACAGGTGGTTTAAACCCCCTCTCATGCATTGTCCATCTGTCTCTCACATTCTTCCTTAATCTTCTGTTTATTTTGTGCTGCACACTTCCACCCTCCATGTCACGGTATTTCATGTCTTAATTCTCTCTAAATTCTTGAACTCTTTTTTAACTCTGTCTCACCTCTCTGTCCCCCTCTTATCTCTGACTGCCTCAGGCTGCAACACGTGGTGAAAAAGGCTGCAAAATACAACATTCTGCCTTTTTGCATTTAAATGTCAATTTAAATTGTGTGGGTTGATGGCAGCGCTGATATATTCAGCAGTTATGTGTTGCTATGTGTGTGTGTGTGTGTGTGTGTGTCACAGATGAAGGAGGGAGTCTTTTAAAGATGAATGCACTTCTTCTCTGGTTGTTTCAATCGATCATTAAACATGTTTTTCTTCTCCTTTAGATTTTTGTCCGTTTTTTTTTCTCTATCTGTATTTTAATGTGTGATAACACAGCAGTTGACGTTGGTGATGTAATGTGTGTGTGTATGTGTGTTTGTGTGCTTGTGTGTGCCCACACCCCTGTTATCAGTGTGTGGCAGATTCTCAGTGTTTTCGAGTGTGAAAGATATATATGTGTGTGTGTGTGTGTGTGTGTGAAGTCTGTATATGGGGGAGTGTGGGGTCTCTTGTTGTTGTTGAATCTCTTGTTTCAGGAATAAATACAGATGTTATGGGTTTTCTGTGAGTATAAAATGAAAATATTCGGGTGTTTTAACACGGTAAAACTAAGAATATCTTATCTCAATTAAACACAAAACAAAACAAAACAAGACAAAAGTCACAACATAAAATCGGGGGGGGTTGTATCATGATTGATTTTTAAAGAATTTTTTTTAATCATCAGATATCAATAAATGCCTTGTCCAGCACCAGTAAGTAAATAATTTAATCACTTACTGGTGATTAATCATCTGCGCTGAAAAACTAAAACAGGCATTTTCTGCAATTTACTGAAACTTTATGGGCCAAAAATGAGATTACTTATAAAACAAAATCTTCAGAAAATTAAAAAAGAGAATAATCTCTAAATATGACTCTATATGTGTCTGTTCATAAACCTCCCAGCTGTTAAGACATGCAGTACAATGTCACACCACAGAGACACAAACATACTGTCAACACCAGCCCAAAGAGTGAAGTAGAGTGTGTGTGTATGAAAGAGACAGAAGATGGATATAAATTTCCCTCCTCTATTTTTCAAAGCATAATGAATCAATTAGTGGGGATTCCTGTGTGCTGCGATGCCACATACACACACATGCACACACTTCAATGCACATTAACCTCATCTCTCACACACATGAACTAAACCTTGTCCTCTCGCTGTCTAAAGTTACTAAAGCATCTATAGAATTCCCATAGCATCAACTCGACTCCCACAAACACAACAATTAAACTGATCCAAGTTGCTGATGTGTTCACTCAGTGAAACGCAGTGCGACCAGAGGGACACTGGAAACAAACGCCTGACTGTGTTTTTTAAAAGTGTGTGTGGACACTGCGCGGATGGATGTGTGGGAATGTATCCTGGATCACAGCTGTGAGTGCAGCAGTGAGCAGATGCAAACTGAACATGTGAAAGAGACAGAAAACGGCTGAATTGCAAAAGAGTGACATTAACATCTCATGGATGAAGGTCGTATGTACTGAGCTCCCAGGATAAAAAAACAGAAGTATAACTAGCTGCAACATGACAATAACTAGCTGCAAAGCCCTCTTTATTGCTTTCAAGGACTTCTGGATCAGCTGTAATGAGCTCTAGCAGAGAAGAATATTCTGCTGCCTGCCTTTGGTTTCTCTCTCGTTCTCTCTCATGTTTGTTGGCGATGCAGTTGTGTGGGCAGCGCATAGATCGATCCTCGGCCCAGCTACAGCCGACCTACGCTCCACTGATATTCCTACATCCAACAACTGATATTTACAAAAAGAGATTAAGAAAATGAAGTTAGAGAAGCACAGTAACTGAAGGTTTTTCAAAAATAAACTAAAAAAAATAAAAAAATTGCTGAGATGAACTCCAATATCCAAAAGTTCTAGGAACTGAGAAACTACCAGAGTTGATTATGTCAAAAAAAGGATTTTAGATGTCAGTCCCAGATGATTTAAAGATGGCAGGCCTGTTTTTCCACATTCTGACCCAGTAATGACTATAAAGTAGTGCAATCTATAAATAATGTTTAAGATTTGGGTCAAACATCTCAACTGCAAGAGACACAACTGGCGTGTTGAGTTCAGTAAAGAAATGTTAGAGCTTTATGCTATGTATAATTATGGTTTGGGGCAGCACAATAAACTTTATATGTACAGCACTTTTCCATGGTTTAGAAAAAAAGTTATATAAAGTAGTTTTACGTAAAGATTTATACTAAAGTCACTGAGGTAAAAGATGGGTTTCAGTCTGCTTTCAGGGAAACACTGGCAGTTTTGTTGCAGGAACATTTCTACAAAGAAGCTGATATTTTTCCTTTAGCCATACTATGAAGCACTGAAGTAATGAGTAATGCCTTACAATAAGTCCTTATAAACAACTAAAAGCCAATTAAAGGAGAAGGAAATTTTAATTTAAATTTTTGTGACCCTTATTTCTCTACCATCAACAGACTGGCTGCACAACTGCAAGCATGAGCAGGTTTTGCCACTAGTACATGTATCAACCTTCACCAAGTGAAAGTGACACTAAAATACTTGCTAATAATCAAGAGTTGGATAAGATTCAGAGATAACAGAAACATTTTTGACACAAAGCTGAGGCTAAACAGATGAAAGCTGCCTATCAGACTTTTCTCACCAAGGACGGAACCTTGAGGTACTCCACAGGTCAGAGGCGCGGTAAACTAAGGAAACATGGACCACTTGAGAGCATTGACAGCAACTTCTACAATATCTGCTAGATAACAAATCAAGATATCATGATCTATGTATCAAAGGCAGATTTTAATTTAAGTTAAAATGAGAGTCAAACCTTCAATAGTGATGCATTGAAATTTGAGGTCATGGATAAGGAATCATTCTGCATGTTTTATATAAAATTAGTAAACACTGTAAGTTAAAAGTATAATATGTCTACATGATCACATGATGTCTAACAATTACTGTATCTTTGCAATACATTTTGTTAAGTTTGTTCTAAAATCATCCAAAATGATTCAAGTAATGTTAAAGCACAGAGAAATTTGTAACCTCATTTAAAGTACAGCCACATTTTATTTTGTTTTGTTTTCTTTCATTAACTTCTGAAGAACCATCACATTAGAGAATGTGGAGGAAAGTTAAAAAAGGGGACATAATAAAAAATGAATAAAACTTAAATATAACCTCCGCTGTAAAGTTTTTCTCCTGAGTCAGTCGGTAGATTTTCATCGACAGTGTTGACTATTAAAGACAACAACTCCCATAATCCCACGCTCCTTCACAACATCATCAAACTACTTCTTTGTTTTCATTGTTCTAACTGAGAGACCTCTGGCAGTCGAAATGACATATTGTGGGTTTTAGGCCATGACACACTGACAAAGACATTTCCTGTAGAAATCCAACAATTACTGATGTTGGTAAAGTCAAACAATGTCCACAGAGAGACAGTCAGTCAATGTCTTCAAGATTAACAAGGACAACATTTGAGTATGTTACCAGCTCTGCCTACGGAGATAATACATGGAGACACGCAGCTGTGTTCACTCACACACATACACACACCCCCCACACACGTTTAACACAATGCACTCGGTTGTTCACGTCTCTCCTACGTTACCTTCACTCAACCCTCCCTGTTTTTTAATTCCACAATCACACACACACCCTCCTTCCCCACTTGTGACCCCTCCACAGTTCACAGGCTCCAGGAGTTTAGTTCATTTTCTCTACAACACACACACACACACACACACACAAAATCCAGACCCCTGCATCTTGATGTAACACAGTTGGTATTCAGAGGGGGGTTGGGGTGGTGTCTTACACACAAGCTCCAGATGTTGGTAAAAAGAATTACTGACTCACGCTCACCGAAGCCTTGTTTCTTACAAGCTAAATGTATGTAAATTTATTTTTCATCTGATATCTTACATGCACGGTTTTATTCCAAGCAAAAGGCCTAAAATACTCACTTCATGTGAAAGAGGAAAACATTTTGGTTTGTTGATGCCAGGAGAAAGAAATGTTAAACAACACATGAAGGGTTCTCTCTTTGCTCAAAGGAAACAGAGAGGATAGTCTTGTATTGTTTCCATTATGCAACATTAATGTCAACTGTACTGCTACTGTTTAACACTCAAAGTATCACACACAACCTTAAATGCCTCTTTTTGTCAAATCAAGAAGGAAAAACCCTACAAATACATCTGGGAGGCAGAAACGCAGCGCAGACCATCACACAGGCTGAAGTGCTGACTACCTCCAGACGACTCCTGTGCTGTGTGCTGTTACATTAGAGCAGACAAGCAACATCTTTTTCCCATTATCCTGGGCAAAATGAGAAACTGATTTGGGGAACAGGACGCTAAGGAGATGTCAGGCAGCCTGACCCGAGCCATCAACTCATTTTGTGTTGTTAGAAATCATTACAGATTAGAGATGATTGTTCTGGTCGCAGCCAACCAAAGGGACATTTAGAGAATAAAATGCCAGACAGTCTGTGCCTTTTTCATGACAGTCAACATCTTCGCAGCATCTGCAAAAAGATGGAGGAAAAATCGAGGCAGAGATCAGTAAAAAAAAAAGTGTTTACTGCAGTTTTGGGTCTATTTAGTGCTGAAAATCAATGGAACGGAACATGTGTTTTTAGCATGTGGATGGGTGTCTGACGCAGCATGTTCTCAGGGGATGTTACTGCTACAGTACCTCTCATTTTTCTCCTGTTTATTGTCAGCAAAGACATTTTTTCTGTTGCCCTCTCTCTCAAAAATCCATCAGTACCGCTATCTGTGTTTATTCAAGCCTGACCCATGACCCCAAGCCCCGACCCTTGATGACTGTGCTCTCCATCTGACGTCCTCTCATTGATCTCTTTCAGTCCAATGCTACAATCGCACCTCCTAAAAATGCTTGGTTATGTGTTCACATATGTTTTCTGTAGGTGGATTTTGTGAAAACTGTCGGGACTCTCTTGCATGCTTCATCTCCATGTTTGACTTGTTTAGTCTCTGCTGGTGTTTGGACAGAAATCTGAGTCTGAGTCACCACCTGTGACACATGTGTGATCTCCCTAAGCTGAACACAAACATGCACATAAAGTTGTAGCCTCAAGTGAGCACGCTCACACTGAGTAACACATACAAACACTATGAAAAAAAGATTACGTGTATGCCAAATGCAGTGTTAAAAAAAATATCAGGGTGTCCTTCTGCATCTGGTCATATTCTGCAGTGTGCAAACCATCACGCTTTTTTCCTGACCCACAGTCCTTTGTGCAGCAGACAATTTGTCACATCAACCGAGCTGCACAGAGCAAACCACAATTTTGTGCTACAGACTTTAACAGATGCATCGTCAGGAGGTCTTCAGTGTCATATCAAAGTTCGATGCTTCCCAGTTGTGTGCATGCTGCTCGCTTTTTTGCAATGGCAGCTGTGGATTGTACTAAAAGTAGGCAGAAAAAGATGTCATTTGGAATGCGGCCTATGCGTTCTGAATCTTCATACATCACAAGAAGCTGCACTACATTCCTCACCATGCAAGGACACACATGCAGGCAGACCACCTCCACAAACACACACACACCACTCCTCTTTCTTTAAGTGTCTTAACAGATGTGTGTCTTTGCTCTACAGGGAGCAGATGATCTCCTACAGGCCTCTGCAAATCCTACACATGATGTACTGAGGTTTCTTACAACACAAAGTGCTGTTCACATGTTGGTCTGCTTGCTCGCAGCTGAGTCGATCATCTGGACCACTGCGACTGCTTCACACTGATTTCTGTCTGACTGAGCCAAAACATCATATGAGCTCCAAAGCTATTGGAAGTAACCTTATTAAAGGTCAAACTCATAATGAACACATCACTTGGAGACAGAGGCGCTGTGTCATGTGCGGCCGGAGTCATATGCATATTTCTGCAAAAAAACGTTATCTTCTTGCATTTTCTCTTTGTCTCTCTTTTCCATTTTCACACACTTCACATCAGTCCTTTATTGAAAAAAAAAGCCACATGTATCTTTCCAGCGCACTTATCCTGATGCTGACTGTTACCATAACAACGACCTTCCATGTACTTTCCAGCAAGCTGGGTGTTATACCGACCAGGTGTGCAGCTGGACTGGAAAGAACAACAATAAAAGACCACAACATGTTTATGTGTGTGCGTTGAGGCCTCACTGCCAACGGAGAGGGCGAATTCAGGCCAGGGAGGGAAGGGAGAGGAGAGCAACGGGGACGATTTCACCCCAAAATGTGTCAACTTTCATAAAATAGGGCGAAAACATGTCTCTCTCTCTCTCTCATAGATGTTACACTTTATTTTTAAACTTGTTTTCTGCTGTATTTGCTTGTGTTTAGAAGATGTCCAATTAACATGCATTTGGTGGCAGCCATCTGGTGCTGCTTGTGTGTCGGCACCCAAACCACCTGCACAGACATGAATGAGCACAAGCACACACGTAATGAAAATGAACAGATGCAAATTGGAACTTCTGGTAAAGTACAAAGTCATGTCGCAGCCATGTTAACATGGGCTGGGCTGCAACTGACTGTTGTTTTCATTTATGATGAATCTGCTGATTACCTTTCTAAACAATCGTTTCATCTAGAAAAATATCAACAATCATAAAAATTTTCAACATCTTAGAGTCAAGGCGATGTAACTTTATGTCTTGTTTTCTGTGACAAACAGTCAGATTGAATAACTTGAGAATGACAGAACCATCAAAACAGACAGTTGCAGATTATTTTTTTCTGCTTGTGTGTTGACAAGTTAAAAAAAGTTCTGGTGGGAAAGTGACACCTGACGCTTTATCTTTGGCTCTGGTGTTAATGATACATCCACATGACACACCTTAAGTGCATGTGTGCGCAAAGTGAACAAAGACGAGCACAGAGACAGAGCACCGACACCTCAGGTGTGTGTCGAGGTAAGACGATACATCTCAAACCCTAGTCACGATGTTCTTGTTCTTGAAACGTCTCCTCCTTTCTCCCTGGAACAGGCACAAGTGGAGTGTCACTCACTCTTTCAGTTAAATGTGTTTGAAGCAGTCTGATGGCTCCCATCCAGCCTCCGAGAAAATGATTAAGAAATAGAGCAGAAAACTTTTAAGAGACAGCATCTAAGAAACTGACTGAAGTGAATTGAGCTCATGCCTCAATTTGGAATTCATTTTCTCTGATCTTGTCACAGATTTGACCTGAAAGCAGGACGACATGTCTTCCCAGAGCTTTAACCCTCTCCAAGGTTTAGTCTCTTTTTTGCAAAGTCTACTTTCAATTTCAATATATCACAAAGTCTTAACTATGATAAACTACAAAGTGAAACACAATTATTAAAATGGAAAGCTTAGACAGCCAGTGTAACATTTGATGTAACTGTAAGCACAAAGGTTTTAGTGAGCAGACTTGAGAGTACAAAAGGCTGGTTAAACTGTTGAACTTTGGTCAAAAGTAGCTTAAAAATGAGCTATATAATATATAGCAAATTATATGTAATATAGTAATATAATTTTATGCTCTGAGACAGTGCCATTTCTCTCTAATGTCAGCCCTTGAGTCAAAACTACAAAAAAAAGGCTTTTAGCTACACACAGTCCCCTACACTTACCAGGCTTATGTAAGGTTGTGTGATTTACTGTTGATCATGGTAAACACAAAAGACCTATTAAGGCCTGAACATTGAATTAGTTTCATCTAAACATGAGTCATCTGTAATCCTGTTGTGCTAGAAACCGTGTGGAAGAAAACAGAAAAAAATGGCTCTTGTTGTTTATTATTCGTGAAATTGAGTTAGAAATACACAAAGAGAATGACAAAAGCACAAACAGTCTGTACACCCTGCATACTATATGTGACACACAAACAGCTACAAACAAAACAGAGACCTGGGGGGTAAGTGGCTATAAAACAGAAACAAATAGCATCGCTGTTGGTAACCCGGGGAGGATGCACAGGAGCACAATAACCCCAACTGGAGGGATTTATTGGGCAAATGTGAAAGTGGTCACAGTTGCAGAAAAGATTCATATCTATTTATGCTCCTGCTGTGACCACGTACAGACTTTTAAATGTGTGTGTGAGTGCATGCTGTGTGTCCTTCAGAGCCTTCAAATGTAATCTGCAGGCACAAATTTTCCTGACACTTTGACAGAGAGGAGAGGATAAAGGAAACAAACTGTAACACTTTCTTAAAAGTTTGCTGACACAGTTTGGCATTCAAGTGCGCTGCCATTTTTCTAATAGTGACAAACTGAAACACTTTTTTTATATTCCTTGCACAAATCTGACATTTGGCCCTCCCTTGCTGATTTTTAGCTTAATTTTGGCAAGTTGGCAACATCAAATAAAGCCAAATTTGATATTAGCAGTAACTCTGTGCAGTGCAGCCAGCAATGTACAGACAGCTACCACTGGATCACTTTGATATGCAAGGAAATTCCAAAACATGATCATTTCCAGGCAAGTTCTGGATTACATGGAGGGTCTGTTTCTGTGATATTTTAAGTGGGTGCATTATTGATGTATTTTTATAATTAACAGCAGTGATAATTATACCTTCAAGAAGTCAAAGCCACACTAAATCAAAAACTTATTGAACCATGTTTGTGTTTTTGGATTTGAATAAATTACAAGCACAAACTTTGATGCTCCAGATGTCAAACCTTGTTGATAACTGGAGCAAACTAACAAACTGTCTCTTTCACTTCAGGCAGAATGACTCTTTCTCCATCACCTCATCTGTGCCTCTTAAAAGAAATACACCTCACAGTTAAAAAAAAACTCTACTCTACAGTGACAATCTATCTTAAAGATCCATCTGCTCAAACTAGAACGATACAGAAGTGAAAGAACAACCAAATGCAACCGTATCTGTCTTGTGACCCAGTTAATCCTGTTTTCTGTCAGCCTGGTGGTTACATGTTTACAATCCTCAGCAGAAGGCGACACGCTGAAAACATGTTGCACATAAAGACAAATCCCAAATGTGCACTAACGCACCCACCTTCACTGACATACTGGCACATGCAAAGGCATTCAGGCACCACTGATCCTCTTCATCAACTGTCCCCCTCACTGTGTGACTCCACTACCCCTGCAAACATTTGCTTTCCCTGCTCCCCTGCCCCACCGAAGGGGGGTCCAACTTCCCGAAACTCCTTCCAACAAATCTTCAAGGTTGTTATTGGCTGCTCTCATTTTTGGGTTTCCTTTAGTCCAAACACTGTCTGCTCTCTGTCTCTCCATCTCTCCCTTATTCCTTTTCTCTGCTTCCTTCTCTTGAAAATAAAAACAAGAGAAGAAATGTGCTTCTCTCAGCAGTCTCCCCTCTCCTGCAGATGAGAGCAAGCAAAATGAAACATCTCAAAGTGAGTCGACCTTTCCAGCTGTGAGAGGCAAACAGACACCAGTACAAAGAATTTGAGGGAGCAATGAATCTGCTCTTTTAACTTGCTGACTAATAATGGCTTCATTGCTGTTCAGTCCGTTTTCCCCTCTGCTTTTGTTGTGGTAATTACACTGCATTGGTTGCCAAAGCTCCTTGCCAGCCACATGGACGAACAACTACTACACACCAGATATAATATGCGAAATCAGCATGCAGTGTCAACACAGAGTCTGCATATCTGCAGAGGAACAGCTTCCTCTGAGATGGGACAGGAAAAAGAGATATCCAACTCTTTGCAGACTATCATGGTGCTAATGGAGCAGCAACTGTGGAGGTTTCACTGCTCCGGCTCCATGAGGAGGTAATTTATGGTCGGTCAAACTTCTCTCAGTAACTGGAATTTTCTAAAATCACTGTTCCAACAGCAGCTCATACACTGTCCTCCAATTTTCCTGCTTTTGCACTGCTAATGCCTTTTGGCTCATGTTGCTGAACCTTCTTTCCATTCTTTCATTAGTCTCTTAAGTCTAAGAGAAATAGAGTAACAAGAGACCTCTAAGCATTTCCTGAGCCTTAGCCGGACCACTTCGACCCCACCAAGCACTGGGATTTCTTCCCACAGGTCGCCCAAGCCAAAGCTGAACAAAGATGTGCACACATACACACACACGCACACACACACACACATTTAGGATTTTAACTTATTGGCCCTGTCACTGCTGTTGTAGTAATAGAGCCTGAGTGCCGCTCACATTGGCAGGGCAAAACTAAGTGAAAACACATGTTGTTTAAATGTAGAGAGCAGAAGTTGAGCAGCCTTGTTTAGCTGCTAGGGACCATGTGAATCCAGAGCTGATCAGATCTTTACGTCCCACAAAAGACAGAGGGACTGGATGTTGGCAATGAATAATGTAAACAGTGAAATGTATTCATAGAGTTTCGAGCATGATGCAACCAGCTGTGACAAAAGAACATGTGCAAATAAACACAGGAAGATGAAAACATTGCCTCTGGACTGTTGTTTCACAATAAATGCAAAGTCTAAAATAGAAAGGCATTCAGAGGATCTCCCTGCCACTCGTCTTTATTCATATACTTTTTACAATTTCTGTGGATTTCCTGTTCTGCAGAGTCTCTGCGTTGTCCATCCCGGATTCCTAACTTGTGACGGCTCCCACCCTTTTGACCTTTCTTGCTCCCTTTGACCTCTATCACAACATCTGGAATGCTTTCAGCAACCAAAGATCTCCCCTCAGGACACACACACACACACATTCACAGTCAGATATAAATGTGTGGAAGGCTGTGGAACAGGATGGAAACTTGCATGACATCTATTCATCTAATCTAAAACTGGCAAGGCAGCCAGATAACAAGTCTGGGGTGAAAGCATGTCTGAGCCGAGGAGAATCTGTTCAAAGAGTTGACTCACTACCTGCAATCTGTTTGCTAAAGCGTTTCATATTTTTAACTCTTGTGCTTGTGTTTGGGAGTTGAAAAATCTCTGAGGATGCTTTGTCTGAGTGTCTCAGATTGTCTGAGCTTCTGTTTATGCTAAAGCTGATGACTTGACGGTTTACTCAGAAGGAGAAGTGTTGGAGAGGCTTTATCAATGTGTTTACACTTGTTTTTCACCTCATATAGGCTGTTTTAGTAGCTCAGTTTTAACAACATCTTGCCTCAAGAGGATAGTCAGACTCTAAATGTTCTTCAGGGAGTCTTTTGTCTGTAAGAGCAATATGGAGCTACTGCCAGCAGCCGGTTAGCTTAGCTTAGCATAAAGACTGGAAACCAGGAGAAAACTTTCTTTTAATTTTCTTTTTAACATTTCTATTACAATATTCTGCCAACAAGCAACTTTGACGTATCTAGTATTTCCCAATCCATACAAAAACCAAAGTGTAAAAATGACATGTTGTGGCCTTGCAGGAAGTGACTATAAAACAACAACTTGTGTATTTTTTAGGTTGACCTTTTGAGTTGATTTAACAGCGTGTAAATTAGCAAATTTTAGAGGTGCTAGTAGGCTTTTTGTCACCTTTGGATGGAGCCAGGCTAACTTTATCTCCTGCTAATACTATCTGACTGCTGGTGTTAGCTTAATATTTACTAGGCAGCCATGATAATGGTGTTGATCCTGTGATATAAGCGGAAAGATCAAATGGCAAATTTTCCAGAATGCTCTGCTACAATTATTTTTCTAACTTACTTTGCTAGTTGTAAAGGGAAAAACAAAATCATAGTTTCAAGCAATTCAAATAGGAATATTTGCAAATTTCCTTTGTCTTTGATAAACAAAATGTTTTTGACTGCAAAGGGGACAAAAATAAGCCCTTTCTCTTTTATTTCAAAAAAATATAAATATATTTTTATATCAATTAGTTCTGAATAGAAACTGATAGAATTAACCATCATAAACCTGCAGCTCTGTATGACTGTGCAGCTCAAATGAAGTCTGAAAGGTGTAATTTTGAGATCAGATTACATGAGGCAGGAGGCTGGGAGCTTCACTTAGATGACAGAATGATGAGATAAATTAACTAAACAGAAGAACCAATCAGCTTTAAAGATCAATAGGCCTTCCCCTCATAGATCCACCTAGCGATCCTCTGTTGAGTCTATATGTGGCACCAACCAAACTTGACTGTTTGTTCTTTATCTTTAAGAATTTGCAGAGTGAAAGGTCCTCATAGAAAGAAGAAAACATAAAAGTGGATGATTATGACAGTAACAGCGTTGACGCTATAACTCTTAATCCTGGTTAAGAGTAATGTGGTGGAGGGCTAGCTTACCTTCTTTGCAGCCTTTGATGGTGACCTCCTAGTGGGCTTCTGCACCTGGCTACTCAGTGTGACTGGCTGCTTGGACAACGAGCCGTTCTCCCGCTTCTTGCTGGGGGAAGATGGGACAGAGGGCTGCAGAGTGGAAGGGGAAGCTGGGGGAGAGGAAGAGGATGGAGATCCGCTCCCAAGGATGGCCATCTCCTCTGTGGCGGTGAGGCGCAGGCTGCGCAGACTCTCATGCGTCTCAGGATCCACCACCAGCAACCTGGTCTCATTGTCCACAGCTTTGATCCGCTGTACCACCTGAGGGACGAGATGAGATGATATGAAAGCATTTTTTGTGTCAAAGCACAAAAAAATGAACTCCAGAATTTGGCTGCAGACCAATGGATTAAAGAGAATATCATCTGGTTAAGTGATCTCTAGAAGCATCCTGTCATTGCTGGCACAGTTTCTCCATAGTTTTTAACACAATCACACTCAGACATGTGAACGTGCAGTGCAAAACACTGACCACAGACTGCATGCACTATTAGATGGCATTTAAATCAGTTTTTAAGCAAACATGTCAAACATGTGATGGTGCAGCTTCTCAAACGTGGAAGTTTGTTGCTTCTCCTTGTCTTAAAATGAGAAAAAAATAATTAGAGTTCATAATAAAAACAGTCGAGCTGCAGCCCAAGAATACTGTTTACATCAAGAAGAGTCCAAACATTCCCATAATAATCAGTTTATAAACTTATAACTTTTACAGAAACATACCAGGCGAGTAAGATTTTTCTTTTTCAGAGGTCTCCAACATGTAGGTGACAAACATCTTTCAGCCACTGAGAAAGATTATGATGCCCTGTATTCTTTTTGTTAAACCAAATCAGAAGCACCAGGGCAGCAGAAATGTTCTAACAGCTTGAAACTCATCAGTTAACAGGTCTGTTTTTAACTCTCCAGCTACAAGGATGCAGAGAAACCTTCACACAAACAGAGCTTCTTTGTGCTGATCTATGGGAAAATGATGATTTGTGCCTGCTGTTTGTATCTGACCACCAGCCAACACAGAGTGAAACAAGACATGCAGACAGAGGCGAGGACAGTTTGTAAATGCTTTTCAAAGACTGATTTATAATTAGACCGTTAAGGCTCATGCTTATGCTTACATGAAGCTTAACAGCCTACCCAGTCAGCCTGAAGTCCTCTGCATACTGTCATTTTTCAAATAAAGGGACAGTCCAGGTTAGTCACATGAAATGGATCACATGATTAATTGGAATGTGCAAGCAAAGCAAAAACAGAGAGACGAAAATGACATTTTATTTTACGTGAGCAAACTAAAAGGACTTTCCATGCCTCACATGAACTTGCAAACAGGCATTTTTTAACATCTCCAGGTTAAGATGGTGTGTTTGCCTGATTGTCACCCTCCCATGCCACTGTATCAAGATGCACGCACCAACAGTGTGACCTGTTGATTTACGCTGTCAAACGGAGTAAAAGCGCAAATATGAATGCGTATCTACTTGCCTGGTGGTGTGTCTCTTTCTCAACGTTGACACCGTTCACTGCTACCACACGGTCCCCGGCGCGCAAACCCGACGATTCAGCTGGAGAGCCGGGCTCCACTTTTCGTATGAACTGTCCGCTCTTTCCTTTCTCGCCATGCAAGTGAAATCCATACCCGTTCTCCCCTTTCGTCATGATGCAAAGCCGCGGTTTCCGCTCGCTGCTCATTTCCATCTGTTGTTTTAAACTTTCCACAGTCTTCCGTTTAAATGAAATAATTGAATGCAAAGATGAGAGTTTAAGAGAGCTGGCGCAGGGCTAAACTTCCACGGAGCGAAAACATCTCTGCTCCATACGCACGCCTTCCTCCATACTCGAGTAACACACACACACACACAAGCAATGTAAACAACTCCAAATGCAACTCAAACGAAGAAATCCCACTGTAAAAAAACAGATACGAAAAGGGAAGCAAACTTCAACTTCAAGAAAACGATGCAACCAGTCTTCCAGATCTTGTGTCCTGTATCAAGCTGAAGCGCACCGATGGCGACTCCAAAATTGATCCTTCGCAGGGCGCACAGACCTCAGAGCATCATCAGGTACGGGTCTGCTGCAAACGCGTTGAATACGAAAAGAGTCCCGGCGCTCTTTCTAGACATTTACTAATGAAAACCGGTTTGGGAATGCGTAGGCTGTTACAGGCTGTCATGGGTTACTGTAGTTTGCGCAGGGTTAGCGCTTTGTGCCCAATAGCACCACCTCCCTCAAACTCGGCTACCTGATTGTTTCTGAGGGGAAACTGAAATATTCAGGACAAAGTCAGAGGCCTCAAAATGACACAACACTGCCCCTAGGTGGCAGAACAAGGTTTGTCAACACATTTGTAAGTGCGATACCAGATCATCACAAAGAAAGCGGGTACTGCATTGAGTAAATATCGTGATGGCCAAAGCTATGCAATGATGTGAATACCCCATGCATTCTCTCCCTTAGTTCACAGAGAGTCTCCATTCACGATACTGAACAGTAACTTTCATCTTGAACGCAACTGTGGATTTTTGGAACTTATGTAAGCAAAGTCCTTGACTGAATTGTACTTTATTGTAAATATTGATTGAATCTTTGATAGGGATTTCTTTTCCTGATTCAGAATTCACTCTTTACCATTTTGGATTTACTTATCTGCCTCGAATGGCCAAAATAGCCCGTGTACTTTGCAACAGATGCACTATAGGCCATAAGGAACTGATGCAGTTCCTCACTAAGACCACTGGAGGGCAGTGAATACTCATAATTCCATTTATTCCATCGTGAGTATTCACTGCCAACTCCTCACCAAGTCAAGGCAGTTTTAGCTTGAACAGACCTGACTTATGATTAAACCTTTTAAAACAAAACTGATATTAAGTAATAATGGGGTTAGACATTTTTTCATAATTTTACCCTAAAATATGAAAAATGTCAAACAGAGTGGACATGAATAATACAAATGAAGTTGACACATGTCACAACAAATAGCCTTCCTCAACAAAAACAGTGCCTCTAAAAAAAATAATCTTTATAGCATTTATTCAACGTCTGCTGTTACTACCAGTAAGGAACTTAGATTGATGAAAACAATTATTTTATTTGCATCTGACAGCTTTGCCTCAGCCACTTATCTTTATTCTGCATGTAGTCACAAGAACACGTTTCTGTTTATTTTATTTTATTTTTTGTCACAAAGCCTGGATGAGAAGCTCTAAGGGTCTCACATTGGACTCACATTAAAAAACTCATCACTGACAGAGTTATTTTATCCATATTCACAATCATTTCAGTTCATTTCTGTTCTCGATAGTGAAATTGCAGGTTTCTAATATTTGAACCTCTGTCCTTCATCCTCAATGTACTATAAAAATCAATAAAAATCCAGTAGGCGTTCACAGCTTTATTGCAGGAAAAACAAACAGCAAATCTCCGTTAATTGTTATTGAGCTACAGATCTTCACGTCGGCAATGACTCCAGTGGCTCAGAGCGTCATTTCCTCTATCAGACCCTCTGGGGAAAATACAAAAGCAAATCAGCATTTGTCAGCTCTTAAGTACTGGCTTGCTCACAGTGTTTTTCTCCCTGTGCACCCACTTGCTGATCGAGAGTCTAATCTTGATGACTGTTCAAATTAATGCATCAGTTTCCAGCCAATCGGGCCAGGGCGTATCATTATTTTCATCGGGGAATGCAGTGAACTCAATTTCAGCAGAGACGGTTGTTATTGTTGCTATCAGGAGGATACCTTTATCTCTAGATTGGTGTGTGCCCGTCCTGAGGTAAAAACAAATTGCTTTAACTGTGAAAAACCAAGTTGATATTTCTTTGCCCTCAGATGAACCAGAAGCTCTGGAGCTTCAAATATGATGCCACTTATTCAATCATTTTGCTATTTGTTATTTTTTAAGAAGAAATATTGTAAGAGTAGACTCAACAACATGGTTTAAAAACAAAGACATGATCATTTTTTCAAGAACAGGGTGAACAGCTGCATTTTAGCACACAAGTGACTCCGAAAATCAAATCTGACACTTTACGAGGTTTATGAGTGAGACATACAGTAAAACAACAAGACAGATGTTGAATTTTTCCTTTACAGGTGAGTTGCTCTGCCCTCAGTCCTCCATGTTGCACATTTTACCTTGTATTTTGCAGAAACATTTGCCAGTGTCTTCAGTGTGTTCTTGCCAAGTTTTGGGTCATTTAAAGTTCTAACGGAAGTTTTCTCTAGTCGTACAAGAATTTCTTCAGTCATCCTAGAGGCCATTTTCATAGTTGACAACCACCTAAATATACACAAGATATTTATAGAGGACAAAGTTTGTTTAATGAAGAAGACATCCAACACATGCAGACAAGTCCGCCCATTGATGAAAAGATTAAACCTCAATTAGACAGACCATCACATTTAACATGTTTATCGAGCCTTAATTATGTTAAGCTCTCAATTTCCTGCAGCGCTCTTTGTCTGTCTATATCTGTCTCTCTGTCTACAGAAGAAGGTATAAAAAAAATCGAGAGGTGCAACAGAATCATTATCCTCTCCTTAAGCTTTTAGATACACTTTCTCCTGCTGTCTTTCCCCTTCCCCTCTCTCATTTCAATCACTGCTTCTTCTCTAATTGGTCCATGAAGGGGTCAAGGGAGTTGATGGAGAAGCTTGCAGGGGGAGCTGGGGTTCACTGATTGACAGCTCGTTGATGTAAAAGGGGAGTTGAGCGAAGCGAGTGCTGGCAAATGTAAAGAAAAAAAGATGGAGAGCTGTTGTGATTCTGTGACCTTTTCCTCGCCTTTATCGGTAATGAATGGGTTTGTCAGCCGTCTGTCATCGTTTTCCTCGCAGGCACACATACACACGCACACATGCACACAAACACACATTGTGAGGCCTGTGTTTATAGTGAAGAAGACGGTCCGAGTTTAGTCTTTGTCGCATCTTAACCTTAATGACTCCATGAGTCAACAAACACACGTCTACAATAGGCTCCAGGTTTTTTATAGGACACAACAAATGTCTGCTCAATTTAGCTGTTTCCTGATGCTGACTCATTAGTTTTTCTAGAAAGAAAAGTTGTTCTTTCATGAATGCAAACAACTTATAAAACATCATGGTAAAATTGTTACTAAGACTCAGAGAGTTGTAAGTCTCAGTTCATCCAGCAGCCTCTGACATCTGTCTAAGATGGACTGACCCTTCGAGCCATCGCACGTCCTGACAGCATTTGGCAAATTGTCTAATGCATTATTCACAAAAAACAGCCTCTGAGCTTTTGAGCTGTCTGTTTTATATGTGCATCGTTTGTAAAAACACACTCTCTTGCACATGCTTTGTGGGTATAATTGCTACTGACACACAGATGCACTCCCTAGTGCGCCTCTCCTCCTCCTCCTCCTCCTGTGGTGTCACCAAAATATTAAACAGGCAAAGCTAAACAGAAACCTCTGCCAGGAAAAGGCCACTTTGTCTCCTCAAATGATTGCTCTGAGTTGGACTGATGCTTTGTAAACTCATCACTATTTCCACTTGAAAGTCCAACATCTCCTCACTGTTGTGACAGTAGTTTATTTCTACTGTTGTATCAGGCCTGTAGCATCGCCTGTAGTTATCTTGAGATGGACTCTGATTTTATTGCTGTTAATGAGTTGCAGCATGAATATCTTCTGTATACCTGGTTTGTTTTACCGGAGCAACTAGTCTTCTACATCCAGTTATTTATTATTAACGCAGACAGCGGCAGATGTAGGAGAAGACAGTGTGGGGTGGAGAAGGGCACAGCATTCAGCTTTAATTAGCCACACAGGGTAACCTGCCCCTCAGTCTCCTCCTTCTGATCCCCTCGGTGCTGCTCTATATGCAGACATTTGCAACTAAAACAAACTGCAAACTGCAAGAGAAAGTGCTCTTGACTTTCATTCGAACTTTGGAGAACAATGCACAGTTTGGGCTTCGGGTTGGATTGTGATTGGCTTGTTGTGGTTCTGCAATGCAACACTGAGGAATAAAACAAAGGATGTTGTTTTAGTCTTAAGCTGCAATCCTGCATAGATGGGTTAAATGGCACAAGATAAGTCAGTACATCATGCTTGACATTTGAAAAGTACTCATTAGCAGCTTCACTTAGGTATTTCAGATCAAAGTGTCTGCACATACTGTTCAGCCTTTGTTCAAGTGCAGCTAATTCAGAAGCCAACGCATGATTATATCCTATGCTTTAATACAGCAATTACTTTGTAAATTAATCTTTCGGAGCCAAATGAGGATGACAAGAGTGATGTGTGTTATTAAGATTTATCATAACTAACACATCCTTATTTTTCCATTCTTTATTTTGTAAATAAAAAAGAGCCCAAACCAAGCACAGAATCTAAAGCAATGAAGCTATTTTTAGTTTATCAACAGTATGTTGTGTTATCATGCCAACATTTGCTACTTGACACTTGCCACATAGTTCGGTCGAGACTGAGTGTCACTAGTTTTGCAGGGATGGTCTTAAACCAAAGTAAAAGTTATTATAATTCATTCTGAAAATGAAATTGATGCCTGTGGTCTAATTTCCTGTCAATTTATGCAGCATGCAGCATGCAGCAACAAATTAAGAATGCTCACCTCATGGATGCACACAAGAAAAGCAAGATCATCAAAGTCAGAGGCATTTATTTCATCAAAACCATGAACGCCTGTGCAAAAAAAGAAAAAAAAACTTCACAGCAATCTACCAAATAGTTTTTGAGATATTTCTGTATGAGACAAAATGTCAGACCAACCAATCAACTGACAGTCTGGTGACAGACTGACATTGACAACAATTAAAAAAGCAGAAAAGCAGCATCACTGCAAAAATGGTTTTTGTGACATGACAATATTAACAGAATCAGTCAATTCAAAGTCTTGTTTAAATCTGTAAAATGCAAAAGTTTTTGTCTTCCAGTATTTATGAGGCACGTTTTCTTTCCCTCTTCCCTAATCTCACTTCAGTTTTTTTATATTTAGAGTTTGCAATATCCCTTTTTTATGTCTCCCCTCTCAGTCTCAATAAGACAAAACAAAAAAAGGCTTTGATGATAGTCTTGTTCATAAAGCCTTTTTTCTTGATGCTTTAGATACTTTTAGTTTTTTTTTTCTTTAGACTGCTGAGGGCAAAGTTTCACAACAGTAGTTTTATTATTAATGTTCATGACTATTCTAATTATATATTACAAATTTTGAATAAATGGAGTAAATATATATGCTCCAATAACAATGATTCACTGTAGTATATGTGCAAAGGCACATATGTTTTGTCCATATTGTTAGCGTTTGTCCTTAGTTCCTGGAGGAACCTGAAATCTTGGACCCAATCATAAAGGCAGAGTTACATTTAAGCCATTGTTAGACATGAGAGGAATTTTCATGAAAAAAGTTAAGAAAACGTCATTTTTAGATTTTTAGATTTTAAGCACCGTAGCCAGTTTTTTTTTTTTTTTTTTTTTTTTTCTGGAAATACTTTTTTAGTAGAATCTGTCATAGATGTGTCCCCTCTTCTGAAAGCGGAACCACAGCTTTTCACCTCTCACTCGGTGCTTCTCAGATGTCAGCCACTCATGGCGTTGCTTTCACCACCACCAAAATAAATGCTCACATTCCTTCCTTCAATATCACCACACAGACAGACATATGGTTTATTTATAGAGCTAAAATACTCACCCTCCTCCTCTCCTAAGTTTATCAACTCACCGATCATGTGTCCATAAAGTGAGTTGAGGTCAGGCTCCCTCTTGTCTGATTTGTGTCTTCCCAGCAGCACTAGAACATCGATGACAGGACATGTTCCACACGTAATGTCTTCCACTTATAATAAATCTGATAGATTTTCTGTAAATGATACTGAGCCCAGACCACGAACATCAACCTGCATGAAATGAACACCTTGTAAAAGCTTTTCAAAATAACTATTTCATCATTCATGTTCAAAGTGTAACAAGCTCCTGAAGTATTAAGTAAGTGTAAAGAGTAACTTGTATTGTTTTGCTGCCTTTACTTATAAACTACTTGCACTCTTTCAAGATCTTTGATGTGCTTGTTTCACAGTAAAGAGAGATGAGAGAAAACCCCATCACATTTGAACAACAGATACATTTCCTGCATCATCTTCCAAAATTTGACACTGTCTTTTTCATGAGAATGAACCTCATCATTAAT
>JAQNCA010000011.1:5965467-5983422 GCA_029783725.1 Acanthurus tractus
TGTGTGTGTGTCCTTGATTTTGCTCCTGGCACGTTCGGACAATGCAGTGATAGTTAGCATCACCCTGGCACCACTTTGTGAATAGAAGACACCCATGTTGCCATGGATACCGGTCTCACAGTTTCTGTATGTGTAGCTCACACAGCAATGTTTGGCAGGTTCATACTGCCTCTTAAATGAGCACTGCCTCTTTATTAAACTCAAAACTTTTGTGAGCTTGTAAGCTAGTTTTACTCTTCAGGTAACTCAGATCTTTTCCCCTTGTCTTCATATTCTTCTATTTCTTTTACTCTTCTACGTAGCTCACTGTGTTTCTGGGGTGTAAAATTGTGAGAAAGTCCTCTTTCTGTTCAACATAAAGTTTCTCTGCTGCAAGCTCCACTCTGGTCAGAAGCACTGAGCTCTCTTCTAGCAGAGTTGTCAGGTGAGAGACAGACAGATCAAACAGATCTGTTGTCAGACTGACATGAACCCACAGACTGCGTGCAGTCATAACTCCTTCTTTGTCCAGATCCTGGATGGGATATTAGTTAAGATTTGATCGTTTCAAGTACGATCTTACCTTTTGTCTTGTTCAGTGCCCCTTCTCTCACGGACTTGTTTTAAAGCCTCTGTCTTACCGGCTTTGATACAGCACAACAAAATAGACAAATGTAACGATGTTCCAAAAAAATAATCATTGATGTCAATGGCTTTAATTAGTCTCCTCCTCTCTTATTCTGCAGCCAACAAGACAGTGGGACTAGTGCCAAATCGGCCCGGCAGTGCTGTCCGGGTTTACGGTGATGACGGTTCAGACTGTGGCGTGTCAAGCTTTGTGCCATACTGCTCCATGGCCCACGCCCAACTGTGTTTCCACGGTCATCGCGATGCTGTCAAGTTCTTTGCCACTGTGCCAGGTATGCAGATTAACTGTGGTATGAACTGGTAGAAATGACAAAAAATACTGCATAATTAGCTAACAATGAGTAAAAAGTATTAGTCACACGTATGAGTCACCAAATTGAATATATGTAAGTAATTAACATCATTTGATAAAGCATGAAAGCAAATAAACATTTCTTATCATTTACGAATAGCTGCAACAATAAAGGAATTATTTCTTATAACCCATTTATCAATTTAGTCTTTTTTGAGGCAAAAATGCCAAAAACATGTTGCACATTCTTGAAATGTGATGATTTGCTTTTTTCATTTATATTTTGCTTAAACTGAACGTATTTGGGTTTTTGGTTGTTGGTCAGACAAATTCAGTGTGCTCAAAAGAACTCAGATGGCTAATTTTTATCTCTTTTTGACATTTCACGGACTAAACAGTTTGTCAAGAGAATAATATGGCAAGTTTACTTATGAAAATATTTGTGAGTTGCAGCTCAACATTAATTTACCTTTAATATGCACAAATTTGTGATTGGCAGTAATTTAAATAAATTGAATAGTAGACATCAAACAAATGAATAAAAGTTTTTACAATTACGTAACTGATAAAATCCTCTATGAGTGAAAATAGTTTCTGCTTCCTGATTAAATTCTGTGTATCTCCTTCTTGTCATGTGACTGTTTGTCACAGGTCAGGCGATGCCCCCTCCAGGCACCGCAGATTCAGGCTCTGATGACCCTGCGTCTGAATCCTCGGACACGGCGACCTCAGAGCCCAAAACGTTCCTGGTCATGAGTGGAGGTGAAGGCTACATTGACTTCAGAATCGGTGAGTAAACCACATCACTGGCACCACTGATGAAGCATGGGGAGGTTTAACTTCAAATGTTGTACAGGAGTCCACATAGAAAGTTATACAACTGTGTTTCTATGCTATAAAAAAAATATAGAAATATTTGTATTTTACTCTGCTTGTCTGACTCATGTTCTCCCCCTTCAGGTGATGAAGGAGGTGAGTTGGACGGCTTATCAGAGCAAACAACGAGCCAGCAGTCAGCACCTACGAAGGCGGAGCAGAGCCACCTCATTGTCTGGCAGGTCACAATGTCTCACGATTAAAAAAAAAATAATAATAAAAACAAAAATCACAGACTGTGTGTCGACGCCAGGCCCACCCACCAACCCCTGCATGCCCTTCTCGAAGTTTTTAATTTGATATTACTGATTGTTCTTAATGCCTGAGTAGTTGACTACTTTGTAAAAACAAACAAAAAAACAGTTATTTTTAGTCCATGTTTTTGTACAGGTTATTCTTTATGAATTTGGAATAGGTAAGGTGAGATTTTATGTTAATTTAAGAATCCGTCCAAGGTCCAAGTGGTTCCTTCTGCTGGGCTGCATGTTGGAAGAGCTGCTGCACACAGAACAAAAAGGCACTACGCTGTTGGTTTGATCAGGTAATGTGCAGATGTAGTTTGTCTCCTAGATATTAAAAAGAATTTAGTGTGAAGGACAAAAAGGAAGAAGAGCCTGTAGCATATAAAAAAAAGGGAGCAGGAAGTTTTGAGTTGAGCTGAAGTATATTTTATATTGTACACATAAGACTTTTACATTTGTAAACCACATCTGTGTGTCAGCTTTCACTGAACTTTCTCCTGTGTTGAACATTTTTAGTATCTTTACCGTTAAGGGCAGGTGTTGATATATGATGCCTACAGTTCAAAATGTATACAAAATTTCAAAAGGTTCAATTATTTCAATGTGTTTTATTTGCTCAGCTGTATTGTCTGGTTGTTAGAGGAGCAGCTTGTGCGTAGCAGTGGTAGATAAAATGCGCTTTTCCTCAGCAGGACGCTGTAGGATGAAACATTGCTTGGGAAGGTTGTATTAGTACTGAATGACACGCAGCCCCATTTGCCACAGTATTATGTTTTCATGTTTGAATCATGCTTCAGAAGTTGAGGATTCCCTGTGACTGAAAGAACCAGCTTACTGTACCGTAGGTTAGCATGGGAAAATCCTGTATCCTCATCCTAATGAGTGTGTGTGTGTGTGTGTGTGTGTGTGTGTGTGTGTGTGTATGTGCGCGCGCGCACGCCTGCTCGGACGTTTTCAATCTAAACCCTTGTCAGGTGCCACCAGTGTGGCCCTTCCTGTTTGCTTCAGCTCACTGGCACTTTAAAATGTTACGTGTTAGTCCCTGAAGGTTTGGGAAAACATCCATTGCATTGCACACTTCGCTACTATGTGCTGATTGCGTGAAGGGAACAAAATGTGTAAATGTTTCTGGTGAGGTGTCAACCCAGTAACCAAAAGACAAGAAGGAAACACAGCGAGACTATTTTAGTATTTTCAGACTAAAAGTGTCTTGTTGGTCTAATAATTTGGTGTTTACATGTTTTTTTTGTTTGCTTGTTTTTTTTAAGGCTGTCATTTTGTTGGAAAATACACTTGAATAAGGGAATCTGACTAAAAATAGCATTAATGTGTGGCACCTTCTAATGGACATGCACTCTGCACTAAAGAGCATCTCTCCTAATTGCTTCATCATTCCTTGTTTCGTTGTTACAAATACACTAGAGGCCACAAAGGCAGTTACTGTCATTATTTTGTTGTTATTTTGGCTTCATGTGTGTTTTGTAGAGAATGAGACACATTTATCAGTAATGATGACTGTAACAAGATAGCAGGATTCTGATATCAAGCAGGTGTTTTTGTTTGTTTTTATAACAGAAATGTTGGCCAACATTGGTCTTCAGTCCATTTCAAAAAAGTAACTTTATATTGTGTTTTTACCATTCCAGTATTTATTTTCTTTGTTATCGAGCCTATCTTGGTTCAGAATGTAACTTTCTACATGAGCGAAATATAACGGGAGGCTATTACATTTCAATGAGTTTACGTGATTGTTAATAATGGTTAAATAAAAAGAAATAAAATGTAATCATGTCGGGAATTTTTGACAAACCATGAGATCAAAGTGTGCAAACAATAACCTGTTGGTTTTTCGAACAACACATCCGTGTACTAAGCTATGCATGTTTTTTTTAAGGGAACACTGCTATGTTTTTGGCTAAAACTCTGTTTATTGCCACCGTTTTGGGTGGGGTGGATGTCTATATGTGCGTTTGTGTGTACAGTACATGTGTACATGTCAGAGTTTGAACGCAAGACACATTTGTCAGTGTGTGTTTGGTTTTGCAAATGTGTGGTGGTGTATGTGTGCTCACTGTATGTCCATCTGTAATACCCCAGAGACTGGCCACATTCACTCAATGTACTGAGTGCATCTGAACACCAGAACGGTGGTTTCTCCTGGTCAATGTTTGCTAAAACAGCATCATAGCCTTATTTTTAACAATCTATTAAACTCAGTTTCATGGAGAAGCTTCTGTTTTCATGTGTCTCATTTTCAATAAAATCATTTTGCTCAAAAAAATTGATGTTAAGGGTGACTGAATATAGTTTTCCTCACCATCCCTCTCTGAGCCTTAAGACAAACCTTCTGTTGTAGTGAAACTCATTGGAAAACACAAAAGTTCCTCTTCAGAGCCGACATTTTGGTTAATCTATTCTGACCAACAGAAATATGCCTGACTATGGAAGAGGACCTGCTCCCTCTGTAGATATTTAAAGGTCAATCTAAGGTAATAAAAATTATACAATGAGTCTTATTTTCTGGGAATAAAACACTTATGTCAACATGCTTATAAATATTATATTCCATTTCTTTTGTACAGAAACAGGTTTCTTTAAATCCTACACATGTTAAACTGTCACTGTAAATTAAATCTGGTAAAAGCACACACATTAAATTCCAATAGTGCAGATTAACTCAGGTTTTTATTGTAAAACTTATTGTAAAACTTATTACTGGAAGATGTTTTTTTAGTATGTTTTCTGCTTATTTATTCATGAATATTAAATATTACCATTATCTATTTGCTATTACTAAATATTTTTACTATACATCACTGTAAGCTGAAACCAGGTTTTCAGGGCTTTTAAGTGCCAAAAACCATGAGACACTGAAAAAAAAAGTAATAATAATTGCAACATGACCCTTTGCTTTATATATTTCTCTGTAACTGCATGCACATGTATCCTCTGTTCTTGGTGATTGTCTGCAAAAATGTTTATGTTGTTGTGTTTAGATACCCATAATCCACCCCACTACTTCCTGCATCATTTAATACGATCATGATCAGGATCATTCTCTATCCTGACCTTTTAAAGCGAGTGACTGACATTGCTTTTAAAAGCTGCCTCAAAGTGAGTAAGTCTCATTTAAATGCGTGTTGCCTCTTCTGCACACATCTCTGTAGGGATCGACCAAGATGTAAGAAGATGAGGGAGGAGAGAAGTCAAGGGTGCACAAACTAAAAAAATGAGAAGAGGGGATTTTCTTGTTCTTAATGCACAAAACAACTGACTACTTACAGTAACTGATCCATATTACCACCAGATGGAGCTATATGTTTATTTAAAAAAAAAACAAAACGGCTGAAGTGTCCTCTGAGTTCCACAGCGGTCATATTCAAATATGACTGTTTTGTTTGAAAATATCTGCTAACAAAAGACATGACGCATTTTGCATTAAATTGCAGAGCAAACATTTACAAATTCATATTCCATAACTCTGTGTACAGCTCACACGGAGACTGCATGTCATTTTTGTTGAACAACAGATGAATTACTTAAATGTAAAAAGTGTGAATCCACTTATTTATTTAAACTATATCCTCGGGCTCCACAATGAATGTCAGTGTCAGTGTTTGCTCAAAGAACAGAGGCTTACTGATGCACAGGATGAGAAAACACCACCACTGAATGTAAAATGGCAACATCATATATTCCCAGTTCGATACACTCATCTGTGCTGTTGGTGTGATCTTTACCTCGGCCAGTAGGAGGCCGTGCTGCCTAATGCTTCTGCAGGGCGCAGCATCACCACACATAACAGTTTCCATGAAATTACATCACGACGTAAAGCCCACCTCCCACCTCCGTCTCTGTCTTTGTCCCTCCATCCCACCCCATCCACTCCTCCTCTTAAGCCATGCGGGGGCTGACAGCGAGGCCTGCACGCACACACACTCACACACAGGCAAAGGGTTTTCTGACGTCACAGAGTGTGTCGTAGCCCAGACGGGGGATTCTTAGGACTGTTACATGCCAAGCTTTCGCTGCATTACAGCAGAGATGCTGCAAAAGAAGAAGTGATCCCAACTTCTTGCGTCAGAGCTGTACCCGATGGATGGATACAAGGGCAAAAAGTGATTTAGACATCAGTTACAGATAACGAATAAACAAATTTAGTCATGCCATCAAGTGAGATAAAACTATAATGCTCCTGCAATACAAAGTATGCTTGAGTTCATCTTATGGAGCAAAAAAAGTTAATTGCTGCCCAAAATGCTCTGAGACAAAGTGAGAGAGGGGGAAGCCAGTGTGTGAGCTGTCCAACACTAATGGGTTATTTGAATTAGAATACTCTATTCACATGATGCCTAAAATACACACGTATCCTTTCAGACAACACAGGTTATTTATAAGCAGGGAATCCCAGTTTATAAGAAAATGTCGTCTAATAAATATCTATCTTAATTTCCAGCACGGATGGATGGAATTGGAGGTTGCTTTGTTGTTCTACCCAGTACGTCCCCCATATGTGTGGTGGCAGGGTTCAGCTGTTACATCCCATCCTCTTTTCATTCTCGTGCGTTGCTCTCTGTCCTCCTCTGCTCAAATCACCCATCAAAGGTCACATTTTTTTGATATGTTCTGTCAGTCATTGTCAATGGCTGAAAATATTGTACCTGCTCTATGCTGATATTGAGCCTAAGAAAGAACCTCAGTATGGGGGCAACAAGGACAGAACTCTTTCTGTAGATTGGGAGGAAAAGAACGAGGACAATGTTGCTGCTTTTATATATATATATATATATCTTCTGTGTTACAGCCTCACAACATTTTGTGTCCTTGTGAAGTGCATCCATAGGTGCAGCTCATAGATGTGATGGTTGCAGTACTTTAAAGGATGCTTGTAGTATGTCAACGTAGCGGTAAAGCAGCATGTTGATTTATTTGGGAGACAGTTCAACATTAGAGTTATTCTTGGCTCTTGAAGAGGGCTCGATGAATGCAAAGAGAGGACGGTGAGAAATTCAAGAAGTCTAGAAAAGCAGGAAAGTAGAGAGTGAAAGAGAGAGAATGGGGAAAAGAGGAGAGGCTCACCTCAGAGGGGAAGAGATGCATCTGCCTGACCCCCATCCCACCCCCTTCAGGTAGTTTAGCTGAAAGGTCAGCTAAACAGAAGTAGTATGTGTCTGCATCAGCATACCTTTTGTGTGTGGTGGTGGTGGTTTTTATTTTACATTCTTTCCGTTTTTTTCCCCTTGATTCCTGACATGGTGTCTCTGCAGGCCTGTGGAGAGAGACGGAGCAGGCGCTCAAATATTTGATAATTAGCAGTCGGTGCTTTAGGGTTCCTGCACCATTGTCAGGGCTGTGACATCTGCCTGGATTTCATGTTTGAGTGCTCCTCCGTTGCTCCTGTTTCTTTCTGTTAAGCCTATATGACTCATTCCTCATTATAACAACAGGATCCTCTTCTGTTTGTTCCAAACGATGCCTGATTCTGCTGCCAGAAATGTAAAATCAATCTCTCGCTCTCAGATATTTTATTCCCAATGCAAACAGACCTGACGGACCTATTTTTCCTTTTTTTTTTTTGTTAAATGGAACTAAAATAAATAAATAAATACATACATAAAAGAGCTACTACGAACTCACATATGGCTGCTTGTTGTGTATGTGAACACACACATTTGCACACTTTTATTGACCCCAGTTGAGGCTTTCTCTCCTGTGTGTACATTTGCAGGGAGTCCTCTGCTGGTAGTTGTGTATACAGCAGATTCAGCAGCACGCAATCAATACTGTTCCACTGACAGAGCAAAGCTTTTTAAATCCAAAACATTTTATTAGGAAATACAAATATTAAACATGAGGAGAGAAAATGAGCATGGGAGGTTTAAAAGAAAAGGTTCAGCCTTGGAAGAATTACACTTCTATGTGCATTTCTGCGAGCTTGAATATTGAGCCACAATGTCCCTGAGCTGTTTATATGATAGAATGTCTTTTTTTAAAAAAAAAGAGAGCATTTGCTTATTCATACAATATCATAATGCTAAGTTTGTGCTTTTGTCTGTCCCTGCCTGCTTGCATGCTGTGTGTGTGTGTGTGTGTGTGTGTGTGTGTGTGTGTGCACCTTTTAATCGCATGTGATTTAAAAGCCTCCCTCGTTCCTGGTGAGAGTGCCTTTGGCCTCCCGCGGAGGTGTGCAGTATTTCACTGCGATGGGCTGGGCTAAAGTATTTTCTGAGCCAGTACAGCAGAGCAGCACTGCATTCTTGGAGCGTGCTGTGCTCACCATAAACAAAACACAAGCCTGCAGGTGAGGTCGCATCACAGCTCAAAAATAAAAAGTAGACAGACAAAGTGGGCTTGTGGCTGCTGTGTGTATGTGTGTTTGCGACTGCATGTTTATGTCTATTTATAGCAAATGACTAAAGTGCTGAGGGGACAGAACGAGGGTTGAGAGCGGGGACACAGTTTAGTGTGACACCATGTGCTGTGAGGTTATATATGGGTGCAAAGTAGTCAGATCCTTGTCCTCTCTCTCTCCTCTCCTTTGCTATATTTAGGGGGAGCTTTTGAAGTACACAAGTGTGAGGTTTAACCTTGTTTGTCGAACAGGAGGAAACCTGGATCTTATATCCATCCCGCTGCCCTCTTTCTCTTTGTGTACATGCTGAGGTTAGACTGTAAATGTTGAAAAAAAGGTGATTTTTCACAGCATTTGAAACAGCCACAGATGCAGAAAAGAAAGAAAGAAATGATAAGAGGGGGAAGTGAAAGGCAGATTTTTGCAGTCAATGCATTAACAACATGCTATGAATTATTGACCACATAGGTATTGATGAGGAATCATGTGCATATGCGCTTGTGTGTGTAAAAATATATGTTGCATGTTAAATAATTAAGCATCTGCAGTGTGTGTGTGTGTGTGTGTGTGTGTGTGTGTGTGTGTGTGTGTGTGTGTGTGAGTGTGTGTGTGCGTGTGCATGTGCAGTTCTTTACATCCTGTGTGTTTGTGCATGGTGAGGCAGGGCCGGCGAGCCTCTCTGCCATCTGAGTGACATCACTGCCCAGCAGAGCAGTGAGGGGATGTGGGTAATATTACCCACGCGCCTCACTCCTTTATTTATCTCCTCCTTCCCAAGGGTCAGGTTACTCTTTCACCGATGACGTGGACACACTGCTGTTATTGCTCTCCTGCCTCTTTCTCTCCTGTCGCTATTGTGCTTTTGCATGCAGGCAGCAACTTGATGATTTTAGAGTTATGAGTCACTCTCTTTTTCTCTTTTGAATATCATGATTCATGGGACTAGCGGTGGTTTTCTCTCTAGAGGGGAACTTTAAGCTTTCAGGCTCCTGTACATTGTGTGAAAATCATTTTACTTCTGCTATTCAGCTTTAAATCTTATACAGATATGTTAACAAGAGAGTTGAGCTTCAGCTACTAATAAGAACATCTCTGTCTGCCTTAAGAATCCCCAATTTTAAGTGATTGTCATCCTGAAAAGGATATCTGCCTCTAAAGCCCATATAGCTACTAAAATATGATGGAATCAGTTTTACTACAATAAAGACGACTGAAAGTCTAAAATTGACTTGAATTGCTTGGGCACGGGACTTGCAGGTTACTCTGGTCCTGTTATTGCTATAGAGATCATTGATTTAAATGCCATTTTTAAGGATTTACCTTTAGCAGCCACTGTCTATTTGACGGAGTTTCATGAAATATGGAAAATTCTCATATATGAATTTTGATCATTTAGGTTTTCAGCTAACCTTTTATCTAACACTATCATCAAAAGAGGTGTTTAGGTGTTAAAAAAGTGTTTTTAATTTTGCTTTTCCAACTCAAACCCTGGTTTAATGGATTTAATTTGGAGTGAGACACGGAGGGGTCCTGACTCGGCTGGTTGTAACATCCTCACTGAAGCTGCATCCGTTCTGTTAGTGGTCATATAACATTTTAAACCGCACTTGTCAAATCTATCAAAAAATGTAGACACATCTACCCTTAAATTTGCTCTGATACAAAATAGCAAACACAGGTTATAATCTGACTTGACTTTATGCTGAACACAGTTTTCCTGCAGAGGAAAAAAGGCTGTTGCATAGTAAAAAGCCAGAAGGTTAAAGCTGCAGACTTATAGGTGACTTAATGTTTTTGTACCAGTGAAAACCTACCACTTCCTCCATTATTGTCCTCCCTCACACGCTCATCTCCCCCTCTTCTCTTCAAGCTCTCCCACTACGCCCGCCATTGTTTCTCTGACAGTCCCTCCTCATCCTCCATCTCCTCCACCTCTCCTGGATCTTTCCACCATGTTGCCACACTGTGAGGTCTTACTGGTGGGATACATCCTCCCTTTTGATCCCTCAGTGTTGCGTCTGATGTGGCCCGACTGTGGCTCTGAGCTGTGCTGACCTTTCCCAGGGGCCCATCCATGTCACGCTCATCTGAAGACCCCTGGAGAGAGGCCTAGGAAAAATATTGACATCTTCTATCATCAAAAAGCAGCTGACATCTTTCTGTGTGCAGTGTATGTGTATGTGTGTGTGTTTGTATGCTAGTCGTATAGGCCAGTTTGTGTTTTCCTTGTTGTCCCGTCGTGTTGTAAATGTGTTTATGTCTTCGTTCACTTCTCCTTTATCTTCACAAATGTGTATGCATGTGAATATTTGGTAAGAGCCCTGTGCTGCTCACAGATGGAGAATTCTGATTGGAAGTCTTGCGTAGCTGATTAATTCTGATTAGTCTAGATCTCACTGAAGTGTTATCCTCTCAGCTCTGGTGTGTTTATCAGCTCTCTGGGTGGGAGGGCATATTGAGTTATGTGACTAACTTATGTGGGACTAAATTTCTACATTTGTCCATAACATAAATGGCTTTGTTTTTTTTCTTGATAACTACTAAAGTCACACAGGAAAAAGACCTGTCAATAACAACTGATGACAACTGCGTATCTGCTGTCGATGCATTGCCACTGCTTTATTACTGTTGTGTGCTGCATAATCAGTGTACAACTTTGTACAGTTTTGAATAGTTATTTTGATGGTTAGAAGTCAACTAATTGATTATTTTGTGACACCCTTAATACACTCCCAAAAGCACCTTGATGAACTCGAACATATAAACCGTACAATCAAGCACTGATGAAAAAATTCAAAACATTAGCATGCAGAGGAAGGGCTCAGCGCCATGCAATGAAAATTTCTGCACAAGAAACGGTGTTTCTAGTTTTGTCTCACTGAACTGAAACAGGGCCTATGGGGAAAATTATTTAAACGTTTTCTGAACAACCTGCAACCTGTTTATTTTTTTTTAACAGATATTAATGCGGCACAGACAGTTCCACGGTACATATGAGGGCTGCAGTCAGTGGTTCAGCAGCAAACATAAACAGTGCTTTATGTTGCCCTTGTGTGTGTTTCTGCAGGCCAGATGGGAAATGACATGTGATAAATGGTCTATGGTCTCGCACACAATCTATTTCATGAGTCACAGTTATGAGATGGCTTATTAAAACGCAGTGCTTCTCTTACAGAAACAACAAACACAATGTCTTTCCTAAAATGTGACCTCTATTACTACTTCTCTCATGACTTATTTCTGGTGCGTTTTATTGCACACATATATATGAGAAAGCTTCAGTCTCGTGTTCAGACCTTGATGTTTCAGGACTTAATCTGTGGACTGATGATGCAAGTTTAGTTTTTACTGTGATTTCAAGGTAACTGGAAAACTTAACGAGACAAGTGACTGCTTGTAAAATTTGAGGAGAACAGTGCCT
Source organism: Acanthurus tractus (assembly GCA_029783725.1). Classification (NCBI taxonomy): domain Eukaryota; kingdom Metazoa; phylum Chordata; class Actinopteri; order Acanthuriformes; family Acanthuridae; genus Acanthurus; species Acanthurus tractus. The sequence goes on from JAQNCA010000011.1 coordinate 5,977,278, forward strand.
AATATATTTTTATTGTCAATTGTCTATTTTCACAATAATATTTTTTCTTTTTTTATTGTGATAGAGAAATAAGTTTCTAGGGGCCGTTCTGTGCAACTTAAATGTTTCATCATGTTATACGTACACATTGTGTCAACCACTGCATTTAAAATGTCTATTGCAAAATTTAGCCTTTTATCTTATCAGAGCTTTGATTATTAAATGGTGAGACACATGTAAAGACCCGTAAAAAATAAAAGTAAAATTAGAGATAATGCTCATCCACATTCTTGGAAGCACGCTCACATGCTTGCTAAAGTTTAGATGAAAAAAATTTATATTACTCTGATCACCATATGCAAGCATAACCCTGTACAGCAAGTTTTGAAATAGTCAGGAAATGTAAGCAATAGGCTTCACAAACATGAACGCAAAATTTTCCCCAAATTTGTGACAGTCGGTAGGACTTCAACAGAAAAAAATCTGTCTGTTTACATAAATTGTGTAGATTAATTCTCATGACAGTTTTCATACAACTTTTTTTTTGTGGCAATGCATGATTTCCAAATTGACGATTTGTGTGTGTCACAGCTCAGCGTGCCAAAATTTGTCATTTTCATAACAGTCAGACAGCAGTTTTCCCTGACCTTAGCCAAAATGTTTGTAAACTGTGTTGTAGACTTGAACTACACTCATACTGAGTGTCAAGAAAGAAAGTTTATGTCTGTGCAAATAAATTTTACTTTTTTAATCACAGCAGATATTACATACTGTTATATACAATTCAACCTCGTCAACTGCCCTTTAACTTATTTATGTTACCACCCTCTTGTAACATAGGTTGTCCACAGCTAAAGGCACAGAGCCAAATCTGCGAGTCTGCATTTCTCAAGAAAACGTGATTGTACAGTTTGTATTTCAGAAGCCTTGAGAACAGAAGACAATGCAGTGAAGACAAAACCCGACTTCAGTGCATCCTCCATAGAGCTGGACTATAGAAAGTGAGAGATACATACTGTATTTCAATAACAGTGCCTGAAAGGCAGAACAATGCTGACTGCATGATTTAAAGAAAGAAATTAAGACGAGATTATATTTCGAAAAGCAATTCACTTTACTGTTTCACTGTAAAAAGAGGAAGCAGGACAAGGAAGATTACTATCTAAAGGTAGCCATTATACTTATTCCTGGTTTTTCATAAATTACACATGAAATTGGAAATGAAGCTGTGCTTATTCTCTCAAATTTATGCTTGGATTTGGTTGGAAATGCATATTTACATTGCTCAGATGTGCAAGTGTATATATTAACACTGCACATATGCATAAGCAAATGTTTTGCTGTCGTGCACCATGATGTGATTACTGAGCATCTTTGGGTGCAGTGGAAGGCATGTGGCGAGACAGTCATAAATCTCTGACAGGGAGACAGACGGATGGGAGCAGAGAGACTGAGTCTGCAATTCATTTACTGTAAGAGCACCACACGTCTTTGGTGTTGCAGCTATTTGTCATTTTCACTTAGCAGCATATGACTTAGTGAAGTTGATCCCGAAAGTAAACATGGATGTAGACTGCACTGTAGGCACAAACTGTTAAGCAGGAAACTTAATTAGAGCTAAAACGACTTAGATACAAAACAAGACAATTGTGTTTATATTGCACATTTCATCCTCAAATGCAACCCAAGGTGCTTTTCAGAGGAAACGGACAAAAGCACCAGAAAGAAACAGAAAAAGCGGTAGAGCTCTTCAGCAAAAAAATAAAACCATTCAAATGCACTTACAGTGGGTTAGAGTCTGAACTTTTTAACCTCCGTTTAAAATTGAAGGAAAATTTTACATTTCTAGAAATGCACATATTTGCTTCCTTTAGAGAGTCCGATGAGCTGATTGACAACATTCTCATGTCTATATAGTTTGCAGATGGAATGAACAGATGCTCAGCTTAGCTTTACAGAAAACAGCTAGTTTGACTGTCCAAAGCTAACCAAATCTGCCAACCAGAACCGCTGACGTTCACTTATTGAGATGTTGTATATTGCTTATTTAAACCATACAGATACTGTGGGGTAAAAATGACAAGACATTTTTCAAGTGGTTCTGAGCCACAAAGTTTTGGGGACTTCATATTGATTTGGTGACTTTTATTTTGAAACCCAGTAAGTTAGCAAAGACCTGCCTAATGTGCCATTGATCAACTGGTGTTCAATGCTTAGGGGGCTAAGGATAAAGCTGATAAGGTTGTGTATAAGGTGGGTGAGATGGCAAGGGTTGGAAAACAAAGTCAGTGTAATGCAATGTTAGTACCAAACAGAGGCAAAGAGGGGCAAGGAGGAAAAACTTGCAGAATCAGAATATAGGAAAACAGGCTGAGCTAACGTTAGCGTGACACAAACAATTTCTTGGCCAGCACCAGTAACTCTGTGGAGTCTCTGAAGGCAGAAATATTTACACGTTAACCTTACATTTAAAAAAAAAAAAAGAAAATAAAGTTTGTTTGTTTTAATTCAGATCTAAGGACATGTGAAATAAGGTAAATCTAATGTCCGTAGGTGGACGCTGACAATAAACACTAATCAACAGCCCAGAGTACATAAACCATCCTGCTGCAGTAACTCGATGCATTCAACTGTCCGTCTCTGATGGCTCCTGATGATTCCTTTTGCCCTGTGTTGCCTTTTTCTCCTTCAGTGCCTGCACTTTCTTGGCCTCCTGAGTGAGTTTCTGTGTTTCTGCTGCGAGTGAGCCAAGAAAACTGTCAAAGATGTGTTCCCATGACAACCTCCATCCAGCATTACCAACTTGTAGTGTCAGCGTGTGTGTGTGTGTGTGAAAGGGAGAAAGAGAAATAGACAGTTGATGTGGGTGGAAGCAGTTTTAAATGAAGCAGAGAGAAACTTGGACTTAAATGTGAAGTATATGTGATGATAAAACAGTGATACTGTTGTGGCCACTGAGATTTTTGAGACAGATTTTTCTCAAGCAAACGTGAATGCAAATGTACACACATGTGGCTTTTTTTTCTCGTCTTTCCTAACACCCCAAGAGGGGACCTTCATCTCATTTCCTCACATGAGTGACAAACAAAGCACAGATGCATTTGCATTTATGGAAAACATACATGCAAACTCACATGCTTACACGCAACCCGCTCCATTCAGGATAACCTGTGAGCAAGATGTAGTTGTAGAATTGTGAGATGCCAGCAGACAGACTGTGTTGGATGTCTTTGTGTTGTTATTTGCGTCACATCCAGCTCAGTGTTGAAGGACTTCCATAAGTGTTGTTATTCCACAAGTAGATTCTCTCAGAAAATGTTATGAGGAGTTGAAGTAGAGATTATAATTTGTATTTAACGCAGAGGATGAGAAACAATGAACATTTTTTTTCCTACAATTTTTCAATAACTGTTTCATGAGATTGTTATCACAGGTTTATAAATAGGTTGTGGTGAGTAAAACTGGCTCTACTTGTGAGATAAATCATCCTGTGACATGTTTCTGAAACCTGTCTGCTCATAGCCTGAACAGTGCAGGCTACATCTACACCTCTTGCCTGTTTTCTTATCTTTTTTGTCATCTTCTCCTTCACTGTAGGTGTTTTCAATCTTACCCTCCATTTTCCCCCTCACTCTATCTCTTCCCTCTCATCCAGCCTCCTCTCCCTGTTCCCTCTTGCCGTCATATCTCAATTATACGGAAGAGCGAAATCTTTCTCCACATCTGTTGTTGACGTTCTTTGGCATTCAGTTACCTCAAACAGCCCTCCAAAACACCTCAAAGGTGTTCCAGTCTTTTTTTCTTGTACACACAACTCTTGCAGTACCAGGCACATCTTCAGTGTAGCAGTTTGTAGAAAAAAATCTGGCTGAAACTTCAATTTATAAACCTTCCCCTTCAGGGATGTGAACCTGTATTTCATGCATGTCAGACTAAATTAATCTCTGCTTGCTCCTTCATTTTTTTCTCAGTCTGACACCCATGAAATACAGCAGGTAGAACAACTGCTCTTTAGATATTACTGTACGCTGCACACAGCCCATCAACTGAAAGACATTCAGCAGGACAGAGAGGAAATACATCTGCTAATGTATCTGCCAAGGTTGGGCTTCAGTGGTGGAACCTGGTAAGCTGACCTCTGGCACGCCTCGCGGGAACATAAGTCACCTTCATGACAGGTTGAGGTGAGGAGCTGGTAAATCTTTGCCGAAGGGGAGAATAGCATATCTGAGTGCACCCGTGTCCATTTTTTATGTGACATAGTACCTTGATTTTTATGAGAGTTGAGAGTGCACATACAGGATCGCAAGGAACAGATTAATGACAGATTAGAAATCAATACAGCATGGTGTCAGATCTGGTTTTAGAGTGTCATCTGATTCAGTTTTTGATTTGATGCCATTTCATAAAGCAGTGTGATACCCAATGTTTGGTGAAGATTCGAGAAGCCTCAAATTGAATTCTAATTATTTATCTAAATGTGACAGACTGATCACATACATACATTTTCTGTGGAAAGTGTTTGTATGGGAAAATTATGCAAGTTGCCCTTAGTTCACAACCCGGAAACTGGAGATGATTACAGATTTTGAGAAATATATATATATATATATATATTTATATATATGTATGTATATTAATAAACAATATATCAATATTAATCAAACACCTCTGAGACTGTTCATAATGTGCTTACACTGAGCATTGCACAGTAATATGCATGTAGCAGAGTCAAGCAATACTTTTTGTAAGTAAGTTTTCAATGTTACATTGTTCGATCACTATCAGCACCTAAATTACACATTTTCCTGACTTCTCGTACACATGCATTTCTGATTTCATCAGAACTTTCATTGAAACTTGAAACAATGACTACAAACCAGAGAAGTTGCAGGTAGTCAATCCAGTGAGTAGGTGGTGTCTCTCGTTTTGACCAAAATCTCACTGTAAGTGATGATCTTCGGCATAATGTCAAACACACACATACCAGCGGTCACAAAACCATGTGTGACTCTTGTGCTGATGATGATCAAGTGATGTGACTTGAAGCACTTATGAAAGTTGTTGCGTGGACCTAGGACATGCACGTCTCTATGCAGCTCTCCACTTGTGCACAACAGGGACAAGTCTTGTATATCTGACATCTGGAACTTAGTCTGATGGGATCTTACTTTCCTAACCGTTTTACAAACCTCACATATGCCCAGTTAATATGGCAACCATCACATGGCTCCTTTTCCAGGAGTGTTTTGTATTGTATTTTGTCCCTTCTGTAGGAGTTTGACTGTTTGCCCATTTCTCCTGTGTCCTGCTGGCATGTTACACAATGCCCTTTAAGTGAAGGAGAGCTGGTTGGGTGTGAAAATGCCAGTGTTGGAAAACATCTTGTGCAGTGAGGTGTAGAAAACACTCCCAACCCCGAGTTACATTTTACTTTTATAGGAATCAGGGCACCACTCATTTAAACATCTCTCTAACCTTTTTTGGCACACTGTGCTGTGACTGCTCCTTGTAATGCTGAGCCAGTGATTTTACTTTTCTTGCACCTTCCTTCATTCCTCTTGCACTTTACAGAAATGACTTCAGGGTGTGTCAGCCACAGTGCTTCTGTATCCTGTTCTGTCTCAATGAAAACCGCCTCGATCGTGCACCAGTGTGATGACATCAAAGCTATTATCACGTTATCAATCAAGAGCTGAGACGTGACCTTTACACGAGCGTGGAGACCTGTGTGTGTGTTTGTGTATGCTTGGATCTGTTTCTAGGTGATCGCCGCAGGCTCGTTATGTCACTGCGCTTCTCCACCCACGAACTGAAAGCCTTATCACAATCTGGTTGTGTAAACTTGTTTTGTTGTGGAGCAAAGCTTTTTCCCGTGAACTCAGAGAAAAAATAAACAAACTGTGTGGCTAAGAAGCATTTTCGGACTCATATTGACTCATGCTCTTTCCAGTCTTAGGTTCTGACACTGGTGAAACAAACGTATCTTGTTTGTCTTCTATCTTGTTTGTCTTCCTGTTCATGATCAGGAGCTTTGAAAAAAGTTATTAATAAAATTCTATTAGTTTTTCTTCTCCCCCTCAGTCTACATCTCTCTCTTTTTCCTGCATATTCCACATCTGTATATACCTACATACTTTCACATTCCAGTCGTCATCTATGTCTC
>JAQNCA010000011.1:5983522-6035448 GCA_029783725.1 Acanthurus tractus
ATCTCTCTCTTTTTCCTGCATATTCCACATCTGTATATACCTACATACTTTCACATTCCAGTCGTCATCTATGTCTCTTTGCTATCCCGCACTGCGTGTTTTAAAGCACTCTCGTCTTGATTTAGACTGTCTTAATTAATTCCCATGGTACAAGATTGTCTCTAACTGCTCAGACTCAGACGCGGCTGCTGTAAAGTATCAGAAGGGAAGGCTCAGCTATCTGAATTTTAAATGGCAGTTCTGTGGGAGGCAGAAGCTGAAGTGATTTTGAAGAGATTGGGAGGAACATCTCATTCACTGAGAAGGTGCAGGAGTCACACCGTCTCACTGAGTGCTGATTTTAGTAGATGACAGTAGTTGCACATGCATAGGGATGCTCACTCTGTCCCACACAAACACTCAAGTGACAAAACCCTGCTAATCAGCCGCTTAGCTAAGGTAGATTTACTGTCCAGAGCATTTGACCAGTCACATCCTTGAGGAGAGCGAATGAGGAGACGGGGAGCTTGACAGAGTAGCTTTGGTCGGTTATGAATAGCACGTCTAATCGCCCCAGGGCCATGGGAACCTGCTTGCTGCAGGGCTGAGAATATGCCAGATTGGTGCTGTGTGTGACAGCCTGAGAGCTGCTCTGTCGGGCAAGACTGTGACCCACAGTGGGAGGGGATTGAGGTCAGCTTGACGTTTTCTGCCACCAAAGCTAGCTCAAGCTTATACAAGGGGGATAAGAAGCAGTGGGAGTTTATTTTGGTGTATGTACACAGATATGGGTGAGAGACAGAGGTTTTCAATTAGCCTAGTGTGAACCTATAGAAAGCATAACAGAGGCATTTAAATAATGATCGAAAGCCCCAAAAACTAAGAACACTGACCTATGGATTGAATATTGACTGGATTTGTTGTAATTTTTATTTAGTTTGCCTTCGCATACAGAAACACACAGCAGAACTGTACTGTTTATTAATAATCTGTATGCAGTGTTGAAATATGCCAGGTTTGCTCTGTAAGGTCATATTGTCTTTCACAGTTGTTGGTAAGAATTTGCAGACAAGCGTTTTTTTTCCCACTTTTCCCACAGAGCCGTGTCCATGTTTTTGCACGTTTAGCTTAATGACTACAAATCCCTTTACATCACTGCTGACTGTATCCCAAAGGATACCATGGTAATTTAAAATTTGCTGCTGCTTTTGTTCTATTCTTTACATTCGTGTCACGTGAGAATCGACTTGCAGAGATTATGCCTCATAATCCATCACAGCAAACATCCTGTCCTGTTTTTATTTTTGCCAAAATTAAAAAAAGGATCATATAGATTTGATTGAAACAAGGCTGCATTTCAGGCTAAAATCTGCACAAAAATATGATCCTTGAAGGTCTATAAACTGAACAGTCTCTCTGTTGATGAACTGCTACTGAATATCAATACCCGCAGTAAGAAATCCATTACCCTGCGGTGCTCAGTTCCTTCAGGATCGAAGAAATCAAAAGCACCTGACCTTCAACAATCACCTCCCGGCATGCTGGTTCTAATTGAATCCTGTCACCCTGCATCTGATACGAAGGCATTGAATCTAAACCCTTACACTCATTCACTGTCATATATTTGTCAGTCTGTATTGACTCTTCCTGTCAATATTTCTGATGCGTACAGAGGCTGTTAAAATTCATGAAGGGTAGGGGTGCGTAGGTCATAGAGCAACTGAAGTGAACACCATTCTAATTAACCCTGCAGATATTCTTTGAAGTCAGAAGTGTGTGCAGTTTTTTGAAGTGAAACATCCCAATCTCACAACATTAGATGCCTAGAGCTTTATCAATTTATGTCGAGCAAATTTTGTGAAATGTGAAAATGCTGGAAATGCATTAGAAAGAGGCACCTTTTGGGCAAAATTATGTCTGCTGCGTGCATGAATTTGAGAAATAACCTAACTTGAAATGACAGAAAAAATAGACAGAAGAAAGAGAATCAAATTTGCAACAGAGATGCATAAATCTCTGCTCTGTCCCCAACTCATTTTCTATGATCCACATTTAGTCAGTGCTTCCATAAACAAACATAAAAGGAAGAAAATTTGCAGCAGAAAATTTAGTTTACAGAACTCTGAAATATTGCTCATATAATAAGACCTTCCTGGTTAATTTGTGAGGACAGTGATGCTGTTTTGGACTGGTTATTGGCCGATTGTTCGACCTGTGAATGTGCCAGGTCAGTACACACTGAGAGGCGTCAGCGGAGCTTTTAACGACCAGCTAAGCTTCATCCATCCATCCTCAGATTAGCACTGTGCCAGTGTGCTTGAAAAATGATCAACGGCAGAGATGTGGCTTTCTGTTTGACAGCTGCACCATCTTTGTTTCTCTCTTTCTCTGGATTATCTTGATTTCTTTCTCTCCTTCCTCGTCTGTCTCACCATCTCCTCTCTTTTGCACCCACAAGCTTTGATAACCATCACCATTTCCCTTAAATAGATCTCTTTATGTCTCATATATATCTTCTTTTGTTTAAAATTTGTGTCAAATTTTTCCCTGTTACCCCCTTTCCTGCTTATTCTGTTTCATTATTTCTTCTCATTTCCTTTTTGGACACTATAAACCTTTTAAGGGAAAGCTGCAGGCTGCTTTGGCTCTCAGGAAAAGCAAATATTCACACCCCAGAAGTGAGCTTGAGGAGTCCAGAGAAGAATGAGACACACTTTGTCAGAGTATCAGTCTCTCTTTGCCTCTTTGTCACAGTTAGCCTTATTGTAAGGACGCTTTTTACTGCTCACAGGCGGCGGTTCTAAGCGCTGACAGGAGAATAAGCGATAATGTTAGGATAATTCTGCAAAGGACAAATTTGTAAAACACCACACAAGTCTGAGAGACAAATGCTCCAAATGTTATGCTGGAAAGTCACAACCATCCATCTGGAAAATACTGTACACATTTGATATTTTCAATGAAATGACTGTTGATTAATGACTATAAGGAACATTTGCCACTGCAAGACCGTTCATTTATTTTCTTTCCCTGCAGAAAGTCTGCTATTGTGTGCTGTGTTGACAAGGTACACACGAATGGTAGGCTGGCCAATGCATCAGTAAATGCCAAGACCAGGTTTAATTTTTCTGTCCATATTGGCTGTAATAATGCCTGTTTGTCATTGCTTAATGTGCAGAATCCAGTTTCTCCCAGCAGAAGTCTCTACATCAAGTCTACGAAAACAGAGGACGTAGTTAAATGATACCTAATGATGTCTAGCGCAGGATCATGGAATTAGTTTATTTCACTGATGAGCAGCCACCGCTGCAGATGAATCTGACTGTCTCAGGCAGAAATTTTCACAAACTAGGTAATGAATTAAAATTGTTTTCACATTACATTTAGTTACATTTGCTGACTCCCCTATTCACTCCCTGAATTTGGTTAATGCAGAAAGTGGGGACAGAGAAAATGAAATTCATCATTGTCTTGAATAAAACAACAGATTTTTTTATGTCTTTAAACATCGTTGGAAACATATGGATAATGTAAACGCACAACTCAACAAAATATATATATCAAAGATATTAATTTTTAGACATTTTAACGTGAAAAGGTTATGTATCATACATTTAAGAAACTCAGCACTAATGTAAAATGAACCTAAACTTTTATGATAGTTACAAATTTCATGCTCTTTGTAGTAAAGGCAAAATATTCTTTTATGAGGAACATATAAAGGTGAAAATCAACAGAAGCTTTTTAAAAAAGTAATATGACATGTATATGAAGTTGAATAACTAACCGTTATATCTTGCCTTTAACTAGACTATTCCTCCAGTCTGTGAACATACTGTGCCTATAATCATCTGTGCATCTGTAATGATGCTGTAACTATGCGCTACATTCAGAGAACATATCTGATCGCAGATTTTACTGCTTTATAGACGGTGAAACACCAATCACCAATCGTTTTATGCTATCTGACACTGACACAATGCAAACACTGAGAGGGATAATTGTAACTTTACTGACCCTGCTGGGTAAACACATGTTAGATATCTTGATAGAGTGAGACAGCCCTTTTTTATGCTCCCTCAAACAACATGAAACAGCATGGCTGACTGGGGAAATGGCTTGTCTTATATTAACTGCTAGCAAACTTGGGAATGTTCAAGCACAATCAATAGAGTGTATCCTGTTAAGCAAGAATGCAAAAAAGTGCTATAATATTATGCGATAAGAGGTGAATGCAAAGTCGCTGGGTGTCTTGACGCAATAGGCTAACATGATATTACAATTATAAATTTAAATAGATTTGAATAGACATTTACCAGCCAATCATAAGTAAGTGAGTGCCTTTGGCAGAACTTGAGAAAAGGTATCCTCTTATATACATCAGTGCATTCATCGGTGCATCGCTTGTGTGTGTCCATTTGTCAACTGCAGCCCACACATGTGATGACATGTGATGGCTGAAGACTAGGGAGCACAAGAGGGAGCAGCCTGTGAGAAACAGAACATAAACATAACCTCTCTGCTCAGTGTACATTCAGTCATGTTTGGATCTTTTTTTACAGCACATCATAACTCTCGCCCTCGCACCGTGAGGTGTCAGAGCAGTGTAAGCTTTATGATGGTCCCGGGGGAGACTGAAAGATTGGATGGACATGCACGAACGCCGCGAAGGTCGCCGTGTCACCTTTGTGTCACTGTGGAAGAAGCATCAAATTTTTACAGTAGCTTTGATAAACTCCACATCTTTTGTTAAAACACTGCAGATTTAATAGAGCATGAAACTTTGCTGATGTTGTAGCTTAGAGAGAAATAACAAAAACAACAAAAATTAGCCTGTTGTGAGAATGTTTAGAAATTGATTTTGTTTGAGTGACCAGCATTTCTTTTTTCATTTTCATCAGCTCTGTACTGCGGGATTTATGCCACCTCTGTCTAAAAGTGCCCTGCTCTTTGATCACTCTTTGCTTTATGGCACTAATATGAATCAGAGTTAGAGTGCATAGGGAGTGTAATATACGTCCACTGGCTCACCTCTAGCGAGCCCATCACTCTGCCTTCACTGTAAGTTCCTGTTGGGGTTTAGTGTGCATTATGGACAGTGAAATGCAGGGACTTAACATAAAGAGCTTAATGATTTTATACTCCATAAAATTATACTTAATTCTAGACATGTATGACTTAATAAAGGAGATATCTTTCTGTGTAACCAGTGAACACTGAGCCTTTTACTCCAATAATATTCTTTGACATGAGTTATAGGAATATAAAAACATAAAAAATGACATAAAATACAAATTTAGTCAGACTTAGGATTGATGAAGTGTTACAGAGATGTGCTTTGGGTCGACACCATACACAGATTTAAAGAAGGCTGGGAAAGCCAGGTGGTCTTGCTCATCTACATTTTGCCCTGATTGTTGAAAGCTGTCACAATGCCAAAAGAAATAGCTTTTTCTAGTATACCTGAGCCATTCCAGTCTGCCATAATAAGGATTTATTCTTATAAATATGTGTCTAGTGCATGTCTTCATTAAATGGGTGCCTGTATTTAAGCAGATGATGAAAATGAATCATGTCACAGTGACATTCACACTAATGCAAGGTAACACTCAATTCATATAAATCACCAGAGTCGCCACCTGTATCAGTCAGTAGAGAAAAGGGAGGAAACGGTCCGATGCCCCTTGTTCAGTCTCCAAACAGGCTATGCAATGTGACATTTATTGACTGTGAAATTTACTAAAACAGCCTCCTGTGAGTGTGTCTGGTTTGATTAATGATGAAAACTCTGATTTAGCAAAAGTTGCCTCCTTTTTGGATGCTATTTATGTTCCTTTCTGCTGCCCCTCACTATCATCTGCTTATCCATCAACTCCTTGTTCTGTACTTTGTGCGAACAACTCAGTCTGTTTTCACTTACTTGCATTCAAAGTGTTTGTTTAATACTATCCAATAACCATTTAAAAAATCTATCTCTAGAAAACTATTTCACACATTTTTCTGCTAATTTTGGCTTAAAATTTCAACAGTTTAGTTTAGTCAACATGTTAGCTATTTCAGCTAATTCTTGAGCAGCTAGCCCACTTCTCATGAGGCTAAACATCGATTGCTTAGACATACATGGTTGTGTTGTTGTTACTGGTAGCTACAGCCAAATTTCTGTTTTAAGAACTTATTGCTCGGTATTGTAGCAGTTTATTAATCACATTTAGCCACTTAAAGTGTAACTTATGCCTAGCAAATTCAGACATAATCTTATCTGTAATCCAAGTAACTCTGCATGGCTATTTCCATATGCTAACACAACCCAAAGATTTGGTTTTAGGCCCTAACTATAACAGAAAGGTATAACAATGTAACAGTTTTTTATATAACCCTATTTGTATTGTGTAGCTTATTTTTATAATGTTTTGTTTTCCATTGTTTATTGTGGTGTTTTCCAGTCCTCAGTAAAATAATGCACGTTGTTGGTTTTTGGGGTTTGGAGAGCTGCTGTCATTTCAGTGAATCAAAACAACACTGTGGTACCACTGTGGCCAAATGATCACTGGGATATGCTGCCCACAGCACCACAGCAATAACCACATATCACTAAAGATGTCACAAAGCCAAAGCAAACAAACAAATATAACAAAATAGAAGGGGCACTCTCACAAGTTTGATTTTGCAGACGACCTCTGCAGACTTCAAGTAAAATAAAATGCACAAATACTCTATTTTGATTGAGAGGCTAAACACCTTGTGTATGAGTTATTTGCAGCACCACAAAAGCAGTATGAGGGAGCGTAAATCAAGTCTGAAATGATGGTTCTTAAATAGGGACAGTGATACAAACACTGCAAAGCCTTAGCATATAGATTTCTTTACCATCTCTGACCATGAGAATGAATAGCTGTCTCCTTATCTATGTCCCTTTTACAATACACAGTCACGTCTGGCTTTGCAAAACTAAAAATGTCAAAATTCAGCTGAAGACACATTTACTTTTAAAGTAATCAGTGTATGCATCTTACAGCTGTCCAATAAGGGGCTGAAGATACTGCAGAAAGTCCTGCATTGGTGAGGTTTTGGGCTCTAATCCACTTTGGTGCAGGAAGCCTTTTGAATACTGAGGAGACAATAGTTTGCATATTCGTGATATTTTGATGAAAACATATAAGCCTCATCTGAATTGTAGCCAGTGCGTGAGGGTCCTCAGTAGAAGCTCATGTTTTACTTGGCCTCTCCCTTGTGCACTCAATTAAAGTGCTATGCCACCACTGCAGCTTGTATAGGTGAAGCTGAACAGGCTGAACTAAATCAATTCATTATGTAAAAACAACAGTTTGAAAGCCTCTTTTTCTCCACGGATCTTGTTATCTTTTGATCACTCCACAAACGTGGCAAATTGAACCTCTGACAGTCTACTCAAAGAAGAGAATTTTTAAATCCCTTGATGTGTGGACTGTGTATATGTTTACATATAAGCTGATTTACATTTCTGTGGCTGCTGGGAAATATGAAAGAGATGGCTGAGAAACCACGATGGCACAGTGTTCCTGCTCAGATCACTTAAGCTGCACTTATTAATTGAGACATTAAACTGCCAGGTTGTGTCTCTGACATCAGAGACAGGCAGTAACCCTCTAATTCTCATTCTGTGTACTGGTGATTCACACACACACACACACACACACACATGCACACACGCACACACACACACACACACCCACACACGATCTATGTTGACATCAACTGAATGATTATGGTAAACAATTGTCAGTACATGTTGTGCTTTTCAAAGGGCTGTTACTTCAGCCTAATGCACTGCACCGCCCATTACCCACTTGCCAAGCAAACATCCATTATGCACCATATGTCTGACAACATTATACAAACACACAAAAGCACACATTGATTGGGTGTCTCATGTTCAGTTTGTATATATGATTTTCATTTACAGCGAAGCAATGCCATCGACGTGCTCTGTCAGGGCCACTTCATTAAGTCACATGGCACAAACATGCTGGTCAAGATCTGGACACATTAGTATGAGAAGACACTTTATTAGATTGAATCATTAAAAAAAATGACAGATGGCTGTCAGGTAGGAAAGGTGTTTTAATGTGAATCAATATGGAAGACTGCAGCAGGTCTATGTGTTGGCAGGCTGTGACGGCACACTTCAGTGTGTGCTTTTAACGTTTCTCATGTATGAAAAAGGACTCCTCTAATAAAATTGATTAAATGATATTCTGGTCATTCTTGTCTGAATATAAAACCCAATGCTGTTGCAAAACAAATGTCAGACTTTCCTTTTAAACTGGACCTCACATGGTTATTTTTTCACCCCGTCAGCACATAAACAGAAGTTAATAATTGCTGAATTTTTATCATGTGTGCTATAGTGCTCAGGCTTACAGTTAATCTGAAGCTGATAAAAGATACTCTGCTGCACTCACTGCTGGCCTGACTGTTTACTTTTCCTTCTCCTTTTTTTTTCAACCCCTTCATCCATCCATCTGTCCCTCAGTGTTCCCTCAGCTTGAGAATACGAGCAGATGGACGGGGAACGTGCTGCCTGATGCCAGGTGGTCAAGTGATAGAGGGAGTATGTGAAATAGAAATGGAGGGATCAAGGGAGAGAGAAGGAGCCAAAGTGTACTCCTCCGGTCATGGCATGGCATCACATTTTGCTCTGACCTGTGATAAGGCAGCGGTGACCCTTTTTCCCGATCTGTTCCCAAACAAATCATGTGGATTTTTCCAGACATTTGACCTTTTCTTGCAGTGGATGATGATGAGAAAACTCCTGATGCTTTCCTTGGCTTGTCCTCTTTTCCTCATTACACTCTTAAATTTTTATCCCTTCCTAATCTTATATGGCCACAATTAAGTGAAAGGGCAGCTTTTCCTTATAGTGCTCAAATGATTTAAGAGTTACTTTAACAACACTTTCTCTTGTCTCATCTGTATAAAGCAACAGCATGCAGCCTGATGAATAAAACATGAGAGAGATGTCATAGCTTATTCTGACTGCTGGCTTTATCTCCCTGTCATCCAAAGATCAAAAGCTTTACACTGCATTACATTGCTCAACGTGATGCATTGGGTTTACATTAAACACGGCGGTGTTTTGTCTAGACTGTGTTCGCCTTTGCTGACAATGTTAAAGGAAAAATTTCCACTGCCCTACTCCTCCCCTCTCGTTTGGGATCAACAGCAATCTCTGGAAGGACATCACATTGCCATGCAGACAACTTGGGTATGCAAACACACACACACACACACACACACACACACAATCTGTTGAAACAGACACCCATTTACACCATTAAAACCAATATTGCTCAAGATTTCTTCCAGGTATTAGTGGTTGTTTTGGCCAACTTTATTCAATGGCTTGCAGACTTTGTGTTTGTGAAAAAGGTCGTCTTCCTGGGGAGTTCATTTACCCTTTCTCAAGCAGGGAGCTGATGAATAACTCGGTTCTTGATGCTGCCAATTGCGAACAACCTGCCGATGCAGCTCCTCCCTCTTTCGTGCTGTCAACCTTCACTTCAGGACTTTGGCAGCCTCTGTGTGTGTGTGTGTGTGTGTGTGTGTGTGCATGCTAGCCTACAGTGAAGGCCATGCCAGTGCCAGGCCAAGTGGTGCACTGTTATTTGGAAGCAGGCCCGTTAGGGAAGGAGACAGAACATGTACCAGCGGGGAACAACTTTCACTTACATAGACTTGTTTAGTCAACTGGGGCGCCCGCTATTTATTTACCTAATGATAAAATGAGCAGTTATCAGTATGTAAATGGTTAAAACAAACCTGACACGATACGACATTTGGTTTGGCACTTAAAGGGTCTTACAGCCAAGTCAAATTCTCCTTGAGGACAAGCAAATATAGCACTGATACTTTTTTTCGGTGGTTTCTTTTGCTTTTAGTCATGCACTTTGAAAATCATGTTTACAAGTCATTGTTAGCAAACTGTTAGCTTCCTGAAGATGAAACACCTAAAGACTAAAAAAATTAATAGACAAAAAAAAACCTCTCAGATGTTATACAACAAGTAAAATATGTTTACTCGATATAATTTGTCTACATTTCTATTTGTGGGTGTTTATCTGGAAAGGACGAGATGAGGCACATCCATTTACTGCATGATGTAACGTGATTATCAGTTGTTTGAATCAACGCTGCCCTGATTTTTAGAGATTAGAATTTAGGACAACATCAACATAAAGCCTCCTCATGTTCCTCTGCAATACAACACAGATTGCTGGGATACCTATGCCAACTAATTAGAGATAGAAAACGAGGGATTAAGATGAAAGACAGAGTTTCTGAGGTGAAATGGGTGCTTGAACATAGTGATGGAGGGCCAGATGGCTGAGAAGAGGACAGAGCCAGTGTGTGCAAGATTCATAGCGAGGACGTCCCCTCATTCACAGAAATGAGTCTCTCTGGAAGCGCTGTACATACTGCAGGACCAGGTGATGCTTGAATGAGGATTACATAAATAATCTCACACCAACGTGCACCCCAGTTTTAAAGCCTTGTACCATTATTAGTGAACATTATAGTGGTAGGGTAAGCAGGAAGCAGACAGCCTACTTCCAGACCCCCCGAATCACCACCCACTTCCCAGATTTCTGCGAGTAAGACACATTTTCAGCTGCCAAACACTGCTGTAACTTTTACTAATAATGCTGCATTCCAATTAGCTGTGCCAGAACAGAATCTTATTGTCCATGTGGGGGTCAATGAAACAGCCATCTCTGATGAAATTAGCTGCAACTGTGCTTTTCCTACAATCACAAGACAAAATGTTTGCTGTTAAAAGATTTATTTCACAGTTTGTTCTTGTGAGTGTCTGTTTTTTTTCTCAGTTTCTTACCATATCAAACCATTACATGATCATGTGTTATTGTCCCTAAGCCTGCATTGTGCCTTACTGACCAAACATGCAGTCATATTTCAGAAGAACGAACAATGGCAATGCTCATCTGTATCTGATGGGTCTGCTTTAAAAAAAAGTGAGCATCAAAAAAGCTGTGATATCCGGTAGATAAAAGGCAACCTTAGCATTCAGTCAGAGCTGTGGTGAATGTATGTCTATTTACTCTTTTTTAGCTCTGTTTTGTTCTCCACCAACTCCTGAGGGAAATGAGAAGCTCTTTAGCTGCCGAATGCTACACTATGTTCACCAGCTAAGATGATAGAAAATTTTGAGGGAACTGCGGGAAAAGGCAACGGGTCGAATTATGACTCTCTGTGAGTTCATAACAAGGCTTTTTTACTTACAAGTAAGAATGCAAATTAAAGCTGCTGTAATAAAATTTACATTGCGTAAGGTAGAGTGGTCCCATAAAAGTCAATGATTCAAATTATTATATAAGAAGATTCATGAGTCAACTTGCCTTTTGCCAGTTTAATTATCACACTTTTGTTTTTTAAATTGTGCCCAACCAAGTGAAAAGAGCTTTCATTAGCCTTGTGTACCGCTCAAAGCCAAGGAATGACATTAAATAAAGGTAAAATGTACTTGCAGCATTTGTCTGAGTCACTACTACAACTATGATTGACTCTTTGACTGACGATGTTGACAGCATCCTGGCAGGAGATTATTGTGATATGAGTTACACCCTTCTCTGTCTTTCTTTTTAGTGTGTGACTTTACTTAATTTAAGGATCTGAAAACTCCACCACTGAATTCAGGGATATATTGTTTTACATTGAACATTAAGACACCTGGTTCTTATTGTTACACTCTTTCATTATTGAAATATCTCTGTCTGTGTTTGCATGTCATTTCTGTTCCAACTGAGTTATCTCAGCAGCTGATCCTAGTCAAGTTTGTGGCAGCTGGTGAATTTCTCATCTTCATCTAGTCACCAATAATAGATGACAAGTGGGCTTCTATCTTCACAAAACACTAATATCAGACAGTGTTTATATCCATCTGATCCATATCAAGCTGAGGAGAAGAGGGTAAGTGACAAAGAAAGTTTAAATTAACATCACCAGTACCCTCTTTATCTAACCCTTGAGAAAGCAACAGAAAACAAGCATCCTATAAGTTATTTAAGAGGTTATAGATGATTAACTCCACGAACGGCACCATGTTCTCTCCCTCAGTATCGAGTGCCCTTTGCGGTGAGGGTCACACTGTCTGCTGGTACACTTGGGTGTCTGTACACGGAGGAGAGAGTAATTAGTTTGGTCAGTTTTCACAGATATGGAGCAGAGAGGAAAAACTGTTTACTCATGCAAAGTAAAGTTAGCTTTGAAAACCTTCAGTCAAGTCTGAAATATAGCAGAGCAGAGTTGTATACTGACAGTTTCTGGATCAGATTACTTGGCTATGTGTCCTCTAACTTTAGCAGCCAGCAGATCACAAATACCTGTCCACAGAGCAGTTGTTAGGATTTGTGACGGAGGCTGTACTGAGAGAGGACACCAGCGTTTCCAAGTGGTGAGGCCATAAAGACAACATTAGCCAATCACAGTGAGGGGTGGAGACGTTCTTCTACCCGGCAACAGACCCAGAGGGTCTCCCATTGCTCTGCTGGACTCAGGTGGGCTGACAGAAGAGCCTGAGGCCTGAGAGGAACCCGGTTAGGCCATGTCTCACCATGTGTGTGTCTTCTAAATGTTGAACGCTGTGACGTTAGAGGCGAGGAGGAAAAACAAACTGTCCCTGAAACAATAATAAAAAAAAAAAGCTTTTAAGCTTTGTTTGCGGCATTAGAGGATGAAAGGAGTCGAGTCTCTGAATGAGGCTTGAACAGTTTTAATCAGGCTGATGTGTGTTTTGTGTTAGCGGTGTTGACACAGCAAAGAGAGGAAGGAGAAAATCAGGCAGCAAAAGTACATACTGCAGTGCATAAGGGGCAGTTATCAAAAAGAGAGAGAGAGAGAGAGAGAGAGAGAGAGAAAGAGGGGCTGTGTTGGTACAAGCAGTTTTTCTCTCCAGGAGGCCCTACAGTGCATTTTTAGTAACTTGGCAGATAGACTGGCAGAGTGAGTGAAACATTAACACTCCTCAACCTTTGTAACTGCCAAAGGAACTAAAGCTGGAACCAAGACAAGGAGAGATCTCAATAGTCAGTGTGTGTGTGTGTGTGTGTGTGTGTGTTTCACCGCAAATAAAATGTGGGTGTGTGTTCCTCTGTGTCTCTGCTTGCCCAACATGTGTGCACGCACCAAGGTGTTGAAATCTAGAAATAACACAACCATATCTCTCTGTGCTTCCCCCCACCAGTGCACAAGGCATTTCAAGGGATGTCTTCCTTCTTATCAAGAGTCACTGCCACCAAAGCACCCTTTGCTATATCTTATCACCGCTTCAGGGTTTCAATTATAAGTCTGAACTTTTCCACTGTGCTCACTTTTTGAGAGATATCCTCACATTAAAAACTGTTTTAATGCCTGCAGAACACTTTTTGTCACTTCACTGTCCTTGGAAATATGGCTCGAATGTTGTGCACGCCAGCATATTAACTCCTGGACCATTTGTTTTTTGTGTTGACACCTCTCTTAATGCTGAAACTGTAAATCACTGAGCAAGGGTGACAGCGGTGACATTACCAATTCATGCAATAACAGAGATTGCTGAGCACACACCAAGAATGTACAATCTACACATTATACATTTTGCAAATTATGTTTTTTTTTGTACCACTCATGCTGTTGCATAATTCTAAGCAATGCAATCACACTCCATCAAGCCGTTTTTATTTTTTCAATAGGGAGTATATTTAGTCTATAGAATAGAAACTGCACATTTGCAGCAAAGCAGTACTCAGATTTGTTTTTAATGCAGCTGCAAAGTTAACACTTTACACTTTGTTGTGTCAGCAAAAGTGCGAGTACCCCCTCACAGTAACCACATCAATCAATGATACTTAGATACACTCCGCTGGAGCCAGTGCACAACAGGGATACAAAGATGGGATAGAGCAGGAGAAGAGCAATTTCTCTATACTGAAGCTGTATTTCTCAAAGGACAAATGTCAAGTGTTTCAGGCAGAACTATTGGTACAAAAATGGAATAAAATATTCATAAGTATGTGTTAAAATGTGTATGATCACATGTTGTTACAATCACATGTTGTTACAATCACAGTTGTTAAGGTTTGGTTTGGTTTCAGTGGGAGAATGACTTCGTATGAAAACATTGTGGTTTGGGTGAAAATGACTTCTCCGATAAGGGTGATGTGGTGTCTTGGTTTCAAAAATAAACAGCTGGCAAACATTAGGGAAAAACTGAAGTCATGCTTGAAAAAGCAATGTTGACCGTTAGTTGCAAAGAGAAAAAAACAGTCCTGATGCAGACTTAAAAAATGTCTCCTTGCTTCCTCTCTAATTTACCCCCATTGTAATTCTCATGACCATTAAATGGTTTTTCACGTGAATGGAAACTATTTTCATTTTAGGGCACTTTGCGGAAGCCGCTGATGAGGCCGTTCTTCTTGGGAAGACAGTCTCCACCTATGTGGCAAATTCAGTGTGTGTCTTCTGACATATCCCTCCTGAGGCCCACAGAGGAGTAAACAGTGATATGGGTTGGGTAATTGGACATTCCACAACTGAGGAGAAAAAACAAGGGAGAAAACGCAGCCAGACAAGTCGCATTATCACTGACATTTTTAGACAGAGTGAAATATGTTACTGCGGCCTTTGATTATTCAGTCAAGTGTCAGGATACAAGGGTTACAAGAACTCATCAAGGGAATATGTGGTGAAGCCAAGCAGCTGCAGGCTGTAGTCTGGCTGGTCAAAAAAAAAAGAACCATGTGCAGACAGACTGTGCATGAGAAATAACTGGAGATACAGAAATATTCAGATTGCCACCGTAGGGCTCAGAGTTTGCAGCAGCTCTGTGTGCAGCCCAACATTAATTAGACTGCATCTTCAAAATGCTCAAACACTTGCAGAGTTCCATACCTTAATTTATGGAAATGAGACCACTTGTGGCAGCCAATCATTTATTTGGGGACCAAAAAAAAGTACGTTTGACTCTCTGGGATGCTGGCTAAATATAAACAGTGCAGCTGGAGTTCACAGTTCCCCTAATCAGCTTGTGAGGATGGAAATCGAAGCTACATAACTTCGGTAATAAAAACAGCTCCCTCCCTGTCTAAGGTGTCGCACAAATTCAAAGACTCTATTGTGCAAATGTGGAGGCCAGCGGCTTTTTCGCTTCTTATCCAAACACAGCACAGGCCTAAGCTTCAGCTCCATCCTCCACACAGAGAATATTTCAGTAGACAGGATGTGCGGCGCAGGGTCACTTCCTAAAATGCCTCCTGGTGCAGATACAGAGGTGTCCTTGATTTGTGCCTGCATCTGATTAAAGTATTAAATGTGCGCTCAGAAGAGCACCACAAAGACATGAAGAATAAGGTTAATATGGTGTTTCCTTAACACGTGTCATCTTCTTCTGTATCTCTCAGCACTGAACATTAACAGATAAGAAGCATAAGATATTAGACTCCCCTGTGGGTTCATATGGCTGCTGCATTGAAAGCAGCTCTCTGCTGGCCAACGCCCAGAGGAGCCGAGGCAAAGTCTGGGCATGCTCACTGACTTTATTAGCATAGTATATAGTCAGACCAGCACTTTCTGATGCTCTCTAACAAGAACGTGCACAAATGACATTTTAGGTCAGAAATGACTGGAGGCAGTGAGTCAAGAAGAGGTGAATAAGATGAGCTCATCCATGTGATGCTCCTTTACAAACGGATTCAGTGATGACACCTCAGGGTTTTAACTCAGTAAAAACTGTATTTGTATGTCATAAATCTGTTTTTGTTTTGACGCCGCTCTCAGAGTGACAGGTACATCCCTCTGTGACATTGAATAACACAAAGTGCAAAGTCCTCGCTGATCTCCGAGGGAGTTTTTTTTGTTTGTTTTTGTTTTTACAATGCATTTACTGTAGGAGCATGAGCTACATGACCAGAATTTTACTGACAGAAACAGTGTCACTGGAGATGATAAAAGCCTGTCTTCATTACGGAGAAAGAAGAAAAGATTTTTTTTGGCCACTTATGAAAGCACAGCCTCATTTACTATTCAGTGTTTTTGTACTGCTGCTCTGTGGTTTATGTAACAAGACACATTGGGTAAATCTTCCTTTGAATGCGTAACAAATGGCAGCTTACTATGAGGGCATGGCAGAAAAAAATATAATGGCTGAATATTTCAGAACAGCAAAAAAACAAACAAACAAAGAAACCCCCCCTTGCCATTTTGCCATTTATTACACAAATGAGACAAAACATGATAATAAAGAACAAATCATTGCTTAAGTTTACATCTTGGTTTCCTGGTTTGTTAAAAATATAAGTAAGTGGATCTGCTGCAACACTAAATTGTCAGAAGAGTGTTTTTTTCTTTTTTTGTGCCTCTTTCCTCTTTCACATCTGCCAAAACGAGAAGCGCATCACTGTGGCTGCTTGAGGAACCAAAGCACGGAGGGGTCAGAATTGAGGCCACTCCTCAGGTGCCTTGTTGGCACTTGAACAAAGCAAGAAAATGGCCTTCAATTGCAGTGTGTTGTCTGATGCCTCAAGTGCCCTGAGATATTAATTATTTGTTCGCAACTCCTGGAGGACAACAATGACTCAGTTTTCCTAACATCCACTGGCCATGTTGGGTCATCTCACTTTAAGCCTGTCATGCAGCTTTTTTACAGTGTGTGAGAAAAAGTACGGGGGCAACGAAGTGAAAATTAATGCAGCAATGTAATTCGTTTTTTGTCTTTGCGCTGAGATTTTTTTATTGTGTTTTGTTATTTGCTGTCATATTTTAAGATTTTTTTGTTGTGTTTTGAGACTTGTTCTTGTGTTTTGTGATTTTTTTTGTGTGTTTTGTGATTTTTTGTTGGGTTTTTCTTAATTGTTTTTGCAATTTGAGTTTTGTTGTTGTTGTGATTTGAACTTCAGATCCGAAGGACCAAACAGCAAAAAAATGATTTAGTGCTGAGATTTTCGGCTCTGTCAATCAGAAGATTGCCATTTCTACAAGGAACGTGAGCTGAATCTGACATGTAAGACCACTTTCAGCACTAAAGGCTCCATGAACACGTTTTTTAATTTACTATAATGATGACTCAGGTCTTGTCACAACACACTGGGCCACAACAGCACATAATCATTTCTCAGACTGTTGACACTGCTGCTGTTCACTGTGGAAATACAATAAACAGAAGATACGTTCGGTAGTAAGGGAATCATAGAAAAGTTTAATATGTCTGCAAAGCGCTGGTGTGGGAGTCACATTGTATCTCTTGTGGCACATGCAAACACTCGTGGAGGCGAACACGTACGCATGAAATAATGACACACTGTTGTGAGCCAGGGGCACCGCACCACAAGATTTCTCATCCTTATTTAATGGGGTCGTTAGTGTGTCCTTGGAGACAAGGTGGTCTGTGATGTAATAAGTGATCTAGTCGGGCTGAGGCGGTAAATGAAATAATCTCCGGGACGAATGACATTGTGAACCTATGATGCCACACCACAGGGCAGATTGTTTGGACTCCAAGCATCCTCCGTTTAAGGACACAGCGATGTTCGCATTGAACATCGGCAAATATTGCTTTTGTAACATTTGGCATGTGGCACTGTTTGTGTGTGTGTGTGTGTGTGTGTGTGTGCGTGCATAAAGAGATGACTTGAATTGGCTCAAAGTATCTGTTTGACATTTAGTGGCTCTTTGTACAAAAGGACACCCAGTGTGTAGTTCTTCAGGGACAGCGATGTAAAAATCCGAAGCTTTTTCCTACATTCCTAAAATCATCAGCACTGTGGAATGTATTCACATGCAGATTTGTTCTTCTTATTAGAAACATGAGGCCACATTGAATAACTGAAAAGATTGAATACTTGAGAGTATAAGGATAGCTTTTTTATTCTTTCTACATGAGTTATTCTTCCTAAGGCCTGTTGCTGAAAGAGTGAAGGATGTCCTTTCACAGTGTTTTACATCTGTGACGTACATCCAAACCATTCTTACTGCTGAATATGGAAACACTATGGAAACATATTTGTTTAATGTCCACCTCCACAAGGTAACACCGCACATGTCGCTGTTACCGAGGCTACCTCGAGTGTTATTAACATTCTCCTCCTTTCACAAGAATGAAAAGCCATATCCTTCATTAGACAGTGATGTTCTTCCACAGCATACACTCTTAAGCCCTTTCTCCTTCAGATTTTTAAAAAGTAATTTATTTTACAAAATGTGTAATATTATTGCTGTGGTACTGAAATCTAACATAGCAATCATATGGTTTCTCTGTATAGCTGCTTACCTGTAACTGAATAAGTCCTATATCCATGTAATTAAGACATTAGTTATCCGTAGCTGTGTTTTCATCAAGGAATTTCAGTGCTTATTTTAAAGTATTGCATCAGAAAAAGTTAAAGAAAAATTTGAAAGAACTTCCTCAGTTAAGCAGAAAAATGTTATGCTTGTTTGAGGTGGTTTTTTTTGTCTCATTGTAAAGAAAGAGTTAAAAGTGCATCATCTGAGATGGAGCGATTGAATAAGTTCAGATCAAAGTTCAATTGTAAACATGTAAGTCACATGATGGATCAGCTGTTTCCACCCAAGGAGAAAAAGAAGAAGTAGTAGACTGTGTTTTGATCCATTTATACATAATATACCATATCAAAATTACAGCTAAGAGATAGCCATTGAGTAAAAATTGCCACCAGAATTATAAATTGGAAAGATAACAAATCAAACTGTAGAGTATGGACTTATGTTACTTTAAGTATAAGAAAGATTTGAACCATTAAGGTCCTTTTTAGGTTAAAATATGGGCTAATATGTAATAAAGGATCTGCTCGCTGTAATGTGTGTGTGTGTGTGTGTTTAAAGCAGAGGGGAGACAATTTCAGTATCAACTATTTAACAGCACATAAGATATAAGAGATGGCTAATAATAAGACAGTCTACACCAGTTCATCTGACATTAATATGAGTAAGGAAATCTGAGTTTCTTGTTTCAGTGCTGCATCGAGTGCTCTCATGTCCTGCACATGGATGTCAAGATGTAAATCGAGCCCTGGTTCATCAGTAACGTGAAACTGTGCTGTCAGATCACTAAATGCTACCTTTTGTTGTTGTCCCTTTTTTAATTTCCAGCACTCATATTTCACCTCGCGGCTGCTTGGCGGCACATATTTTTAGCTCTGAGCTCCAGTTTGTATTGATTGTATCTACTCTTGTGTTTTTGTGTTGGTAACTTGGAGGAAAGCCACATTCCTCCAGCCCTCTGTTGTCCTTGAAGAGGCGATGTCATTATGGGCCCCTTATACACCCGCCTGGGGGCTATCATCACTCAACCCTGTTCTCCTTCCTGAGCTACACATCATGTCAGGAGTGTCATGTAATTAAAAAAAACTAACCAAAGCAGTTATATTTTACCTGCTCAAGATGTTGACATACGCTGTGGTGTGTACAGCATATACTTGTATGGTTTTGCCTCATAAAACATGCATATTCAGCGCATGTATGTCTGTGCATTAAAACTTTCTGTAAATTCTTCTGAAGCTTTTCTGTGGGAAAAAAAACAGACTTTCTGGGTGAAAGGCAACCTGTTGTTCAGGATACAGAAACACACACACACATATAAACACACGAGATAATGATAGGATCCAGCAGCTTGTACACAGGATGCAGATATGCAAGAATAGGAAGAGTGTAATGTTTGCTGCTGATTCCCAAAGGCACAGTGATACTGTATCTGGCATCATCCACATCACAGATACTAAGACAGTTTCCCCCCCTTCATATGTCAGCCTTTTTCTCTCCCAGTCTCTAACCCCTCATCACCATCCTTCCACTTGCATCCAAAGCTCCCATCAAAAAATAACAGCGGTTTCATACTCTTCCATTCCAGTGCTTCTCTTCTCTTCCCTTCCTTTTTAA
Source organism: Acanthurus tractus (assembly GCA_029783725.1). Lineage (NCBI taxonomy): Eukaryota > Metazoa > Chordata > Actinopteri > Acanthuriformes > Acanthuridae > Acanthurus > Acanthurus tractus. The sequence goes on from JAQNCA010000011.1 coordinate 6,003,422, forward strand.
ATTTCTGTCCCTTCATTCTCAGTTGACACAGACTGGTAAAACACCTTCAACTGGAAGTAGTTGTCCACAGAACAGACCTTTCTACACAATCTCCACTTTCCTTTCTCTTCACGCTGCCCTTTAAATTTCCATTCACAGCGATGATATGACCTGAAACAGCCCTCACTGTCAGATAATGAATATTCCACTTGCTCCCCCTCTCGAGTTTCTCGTCCCATCTCTGCTTGTGCTCTGCAGAGTTTGTATACACACTGATTATTCACAAGAGACCTATCCACCAGTGACCTCTCCTCCCCTGGTTTGTTTGCTTGTTACTCTTCATCACTCTGTCATCCCTCCACATCCGTCCATCCATGTTTATGCACAAAGGAACAAGTTTAAATGCTGCCTCCACAAAGCCTCACTTCTAGGGCACTAGCTCCGAACAAGGGGACCATTGAGCGTTGTTGTAGGGGGAGGGGCAGTCCTGGCACTCGGTCTGGCATTTGACAGGGGGCTGATCAAAGGCTGTGATGCTCTGTCTGTAACACAGGCTGCAAAATGGGGTCTAATGGGAGATGCGCATGCCTGAACTCAACGGGGCATGTGTAATGTCAGGATTCGTTTTGTGCACTGAGCAAAGCTTTTTTTTTTTTTTTTCAGTGCTGGTTTTGTAATTGTGTGTATTTACATAAAAGGGATCCTGTTGCAGTTGTTCCTTTGACAAGATACTCAGGTGTTGCTTCATCTGAAGGTGTCATACTGCAAAAAGACAGAATCAAAGCAACTGGGAGCGAATGGGCCAAGATGTTTGTTTTTAGAACTTGTTAGAAACATCTTTACGCATCAAAACACAAGAGAGGTTTTTATAAATGGAATTTGAATCATGTTCACATGACCTTTGGCTGACCGCCACCTCAATTTTCTGCCTCTGCGTGTATTCATATTCCCCCTCTCTCACTCTGTTTATATCATGCTTTATTTCTCTTGTGTGCCCTCCCTGTTCTCTACTTCCTCTTTTTGTGTCTCTTTCTCTCACAATCTGCCTATTCGCTGCAACTGTCACCCCTGTTTGTTCTCCTGATAGTCTGCCGTTTTTTTCTACGTCTAGATTGACCACAGTCAAATGTTTATTTTCACGTTTTATGCCCTTGTAACCATTTACAGCAGTAAACAATAAATAATGTGTGTGTTAATACATGAGAGATGATGTGAGTTGTGGCATAATAGTGGTATCCAGGTCAGCGTATGTCAACATTACATAACACATGAGCAGGATTTGACTGTGGACAATGAGACCTGACCTCTGAATGGCTTCATTACAGTCGCAGTAACCAAGGCTGATTTGACTAAAGTACTAGATTTAAAAAAGACCGCAACAAGAATAAACCGTGAAAGCTTACTGATCTCTAATATTGTTAGTTTTTAGTTGAATTATTAAAATTGATCACTTTAAACACCAATTATTTCATCTGAATCAAAGAATTCAACAACTCCACTAACATACTTCTTGTCGAGGCACTATGAACATTTGATACCACTTAAATCAACTGCAACAGAAATATAGTAAATATATTTACTGTGCAGTATATATAACATAGTAACATATTTCCCCTGAGTCTCACACCTTATGCTGTTCAAACCAGCACAGCATGTAATCCATATGTTCTCCTTCTCCCACATGATGGAACCTGCACAACGGGGCCAAAGCCCGGGGTGGGGGAGAGTGGGTGTTTCCTCTGATAGAGCTGGCTAAAAATAAACCTGTGCCCTTACATAATAACCTAGTCTGTGGAAGGGCCATAGTGATCAATGCCAGCAGGTCTTTATGACTATCAGCTACAGTGGGACGTGACACACACAAGCAGCTTAAGAGCCTGGCCGACCTTTTAGACAAACATAGATAAACAAAAGGGTTATTTAATACTGTAGGTAAAGCTTATTCATCTAATGAAGGTTACATCAAGCCCTTTTTCAGTTGTTGATTTACATTTATCCATTTTAAATAGAAATAAGAAAAAGAGGAAACTAATTTTAATTAAACTTATCCATTTTCTGTATGATTCAATAGCTATGAAAAAAAGGGAAGATTTGTTTTGGGCTTTTTTTAACTGCTGGACACGAAGAAGTGTGATTTTTAGGGAATTTCTTCCATTTTGTGTGAATCCATGTCATTTTAATTTTTTATGGATCAAACAAGCATGATGTATGCTAACTAGAAAACGAGAGGCTAGTTGTTGACACCTTTAATCAGTCCTTTTGTTAAGCTATAGGCTAAGTAAGGCTGCTCCCTTTATATTGAATGCACAGATATTAGAATGATATTAATCTTCTCATCCAAAACTTTTCCAGAAAGCAGATAAGCATATTTGTCAACTATCACACTATTTTTTGGTTGAAAAAAAACTGGGTGTTTAATAAGTGTTTAATAATTCATAATACAGGCTGCTATAAATATGCACTCATTCAAACTGAGTGCTAAGGGTCGAATACAGCTTTTGGAATTTCCACCATGTCCTTTTTGTTCTGCCCCTTCCTGGGTCTCCTAGATCAAGCAAAAGATGATAGTGATATGGCTCAAGATCAGGTTTTTTATTCTGTACACACTGAAATTTATGATTAACTTCACATGCCGCCTCCCTATTCTCTCACAGTGCCTCTGTGCAGTGTTCACTACTGCTAAGACTCTCATCAATCAGCGATACCTCTCTCTATCATCCATGTCAGAGGCCCATGTCCCTTACCTCATCCCTTCCTCATAAATCAACAGACAAATGCATACTAAACAGCAGCTGTCTTTCTTTTTTCTTGGGTCCTCCTCAACCTTTCACGTACCCATGGTAATCACTATGCAGACCCTTAAATGCATCTCAAAGGAAGAGGTGTCAGTATGCAGAGTGACTACCTATGTGAGTGGTTTGTGTATGATGTGAGAATGAAGAGGATGAGGGAGGAAAAAAAATAGACATTTTCCTGCTTTTCAAACCACTTAGCATTGACCCAGGCCTCTTCTTTTCAACTTCATCCTGGCCCCGGAAATGACGTCTCTCAGTCCCTGGTATTATTGGCAACAGTGGAGTCACACAATGCAGCCTGTATGTTTGCAGGAGAATGTATTAGAGCGGCAGACAGATGGACTGTCACTCTCGCTCTAAAGAGATTTAAAGGATCAAAGAGGGTGAAAAGGAAGGAGGGGGGAGAGGCGTGAGAATAGTTACCATAGTGACTATGACATCACCAGAGGCTTGTGCGCTCTGCCTCAATGGGAGTTTTGTTTGTGTGGAGGTGAAGGCAAACAACGGTCTCGAGACGGCAGAAGGAGGCACTTTGTGAAATTTAAGTGACAGAAACGTGGCTCTCAGGGCTCTTTGAGGACAGTAAAGAAAATGAAGCTGGGTTTTTTTTGTCTCTCCCTCTCTCTATCTGCTGCTGTCTCTCCCATCCCTCTGCATCTCTCTGTCGTGGGTGGCTGCTGTAACAGATCTGTGTAACGTCAACATGCTATTAACACAGCGTGGTTGTTTGGAGGTGAACTACATGCTCCAGTCGGCTCAGTCATCTTTAATTGAGTTATTACTTTGCAGCATAGAAACAGAGGAGAGGAGAAAGAGAGACGATAGAGGGATTTTTTATGAGGAATTTTCTATTAATGGGTATGCATGCAACTGTTATGAGGCACCAGAGTGCCTTTCTAAACAGAGAAGGCCCAAAAACAGAGAAGTGAGAGGAAATACAGTATAATATTCATATGCATGCTTTTATCAGCGTATAATCACCTAAAAATAAGAACCATTACCTTAGAATGACCCTTTTATAATAAATTCAGATAAAACCAGAACCTTTCTTCAGAGTTTGCCATGCTGCACTGCCATGTTTCTATAGCAGCTCAGAGTAAACAAACCAAACACTGGCTCTACAATGGACTGTTCACACATTTTGCAGGTATTGCAGCCAGTTTAGGCACTATGGCACACTTAGAAGAGGATGGTGAGCAGAGGATTCTCAGTCTGGTATAAAATGTAACTTGACTCTAAATGCCTTAAAATCCTGGACTTTTAAAAACACTTGACTTTAAAGCATCTTTTATGATCAAGTCATTGTATCAAACAAACAAATACATTGAACATACAGTACTGAAGCAATCAGGCAACAGCTCTTTAATAATTCATATCACCTCCTTGTCAGGCTTTGAGGCAAAGTTGGCAACCCTTCCATTGTTTGATCATCTATACAACAGAATATTTCAAAGTTTTGTCAAACCATTTCATGAAAACTTAACTCTCTTAAACCGTCATTTGTACAGAATAAAAAAATATTGGAACAAATTGGAGTGACTCTCCATTCCACCCAAATCACACAGATAAAAAACATATGTTCCATCCAACAATTGGCTTTGGCCACCGTAAGCAACAGACATGTGCATATGCCTGCACACGCTGCACACATGTAAGCATTTACACAGGCAGGCTTTTAGTGAGACACATGAAGACAGAGACACAAAACAAATGCACAAAAGAACACTCTCACACACAATAACTGTGATGATGTGCCTCCCTGATTCCATTCATTTTGTTCCTTTTTCCCACAGACTGTAATTGCAGCCATTTTCTCCTCACAGCTTGGTGCCTATTTACCTGGCAGAGGTTGTTTAGAGCTGTTTTTAAGTGTCTGACCTGAGCTGGGACGCTTATGTGATTTGACAATTTGTGACAAGCCTTCCAGGAGGCTGTCAAGGTGCTATTTTTTAGATTTGTGCACAACATTATTCATTCACATGTCCAAATATGGTAGAAATTAGGTGACCTTACGCTAAGGGGAAAAACTTTCTATGTGTAGTTAGATTGTACTTTCAGTCTCTGGTTGAGTTTCCTAAAGCCCTTCTTACACAGAAATCCTGCAACACAAAGCCCCCTCTTTACTCTGGCTATGCTTGTTTTTACACTAAATCAAACAAATCACAAGCAAACTGCTGCCCCAGTATATTATTTTTGTCAGCATCCTTGTGCTATGAAAACATAAGGGATGTAACACCACAGTGTTTTGCATACACATTGGGAAGCACTGTCTAAGGAATAACAATAACACACCAATCTATTACTGTCTCTGTTATATACATCTGTTGATCTTGTCCTCTGCTCGGAGGGTAAAAAGTCCCAGCCTTGATTTCTTTCCAATTTGCAGACTTTTTTTGGTTTCTGCTCTCTTTCTTTGTGTTGGCTGCTGTGTGCCGCTAGCCGCTTTGTTAATCCACTGGTAGTGGTCGGCACACATAGCACATCACCAAACGTCACCCTTGTTTGCGCAGATGTCAACTTTTTTCTGTAACTCCTCCGATACTGGTTAAAGGGTAGAACAACAGTAACTCCACCCCATCTTCTTACCATTTTTAGGAACAGCGAGGTGGAATAATGGTGGGTAATTCCTACCTTAAATTGGCTGAGTAAAAGAGGCTTAAGACATATAAATGGACAGGAGACATTGGGTTATGCTTGAATAGAAATAGTTCCTATTCTGTGTTGTCCAACCTGTCTTAAACTGAAAGTGTCGATAATTGTTTTGAATGGCAACATCTGCAGACACAGCTAGAAGCAGACCATCATAGAAGAAGGGCAAACATGAAATCATTATGATATGATCATAACGGTGCACATTTTCAGCTGTTCTTTTACTTCTACTGCTAGCAGCTTAGGCCACCAATAGATCACGAGTGTTCGGTGTGCACCTTGAAATGGACAGATGATGTGTCCAGGGTTCTCCCTTGGCTCAGCCTAGTGTATATAGAGATATGCTGTTTTTTCATCAAACAAAGACCCAAGTCACATGCTCACAGAGTCCCTCCAGTTGTCTCCAAAGCAGTCACCAGTTGTTGTCCAAAGATATCATCACTGACACCATTATGTCAAAATAAGATTTGTGTATGTATCAGTGTGAATATTTTCTTCACGGGACAAAGGTCAGGACCAGAGACATGACATGCCTGTCCCACTGACATGGTCGACACTCGGGGGGGGGGGGGGGGGGGGGCACCAAATGCACTTTACTGGGGGGCAAAGGGCATTTGTAAATGATTCCGTGAGTCACACAGCACCTCTGGTCTGTGAAGCAAATTTCAAATGGCTGAACTTATGAGTGTGAAGCTTGGCAGCTGGTCCCCTGCTTTTGGTAGTTGGTGAGAAGATTTATAGGTGTTGTGGAAAGGTTTTGTTTGATGAGAGCTTTATTTTGGGGGCAGCTTTGAAAAATTATCTTGGCATTAAGTATAGAAAAAGTATGATCGATGGAGTTATTTCACCAGGTGGTTGTGATGAACTTTGAGAGGCAAAAGGGAAATACCTGGTCTATTTTTAAAGCTTTATTTGGTGTCTCAGTCTTAAAAGAATTAGCTAAAATATGGTTAAGAGTTGTGCACAATCTATTTACACCTGCATTGCAATTCTGCCAATGAGATGTATGTTGTAGTGCAGCTAAAAATAGAAGATAGGTAAGAGAAAACATAGAGAGGTGACAGAAAAGAATGCTTAAAGGGGAACTTATTCCCCACCTATTTAACACATTACAGTCACACATCAAATCAAATGTTTACAGGTCTTGGGAAAATACCACAGCATGTGTGAAAAAGTTATTAAATGGCCTTTTTTTAAAGTCTGAAAATTCCCTCTAGTGATGTCACTTGAGTCAGCATCAGTTAGGACTGAAACTCCAAAATGAAAAATGTTAATCCCAATAAAACCACCCCCTTCCCCCCCAAAAAATATATTAAAAAAATAAACAAACAAACAAAAAAACAAACAAACAAAAACTGTATGGAGTCAAAAAGAAGTGTGCTCTCACACTCTTAGTCTCCAATTGAGACTAGCAGATCAATGCTACATTACCCGCTATTAGCAAAGCTTGAATCTCCTACATAACTGTCAGTTGCATTGTGGGTCGTGAATGTTTAAGGTTTCGACAAGGAAAAGGAATGCAGAAATTAAAATGGAAAAAAATAGGATATTTGTGGTTATGCTAAATCAAAATATCACGAGTTATTGTTACAGAACAATGGTAGAGAACTGCAGTGTAAATTCTGATTAAGATGTGACAACTAAAACCCCTTTCTTTATAAATCTCTTTTAAGACTTTAACTCACTTAAAGGGACTTGAAACATCAACACGTACAAATCCATTCACTTCTGCCTATGGCATTCTTATTCTATTTACCTGCATCCTGATTCTCATTCATGGCCAGTCAGTTTGCCATCTGATATTGGTTCCCCTCATTGACTCCACAGGACAGATGCTAAATAAAGGAAAGGTTAATGTGCTGTACTCGTTTTAAGAATGCATCAGCCACTCCATGATACCATATCTGTTTCCAAAAGAGGTACAACCATTAGCTGCTCAGAGTCACGCGCTGTTACCAGTGTGTGTGTGTTAGTGTGTATTCATGTTACTATGTTTGTGTGTGACTCACTGATAAGGCACCAGGAGATCTAACATAGGCCTGTGGCCTTGTACAGAAACACATGTGTACATATCTACTGCATTGAGGCAAGAGAGGGGGACGTCTGGAAACACTGCAGCAGACCAGCAGAGTTTATGGTCTGTGAACATGGTACATTGTGCCTGCTCCAACCAGATGCACCACAGGGCAAAGTATGTCCAAGTCCCCAGGCCGACATAAAGACTTGTGTAAGAGTCATATACCCAGAGCTAGTTTGGAGTCACCTTTAATTAATAATCCCTCCAGGAAAGGAATATCAGTACCAGTTTATTCCAACAAATATGCAGAATTTGATAAACCGTTATCTATACATGATATAAAACAGTATTTCACTCTAAAATTTATAGTAGTTCATAGACAAACTTTTGAGTTGCAGTGAAGAGCAGTTACATATCTGTATGTAAACTGTAGTGAGTTTTTTTAAGACCCTCTGTGAAATAAGATAATGTGGCTACTTTTGCCTCCGGTCATTGTGTCATGTCATCGTTCTTGGGAGGACAGAAACAGTTTCATATGTCACCAGGGTAAAGCAAAGGCAGGCTGTTCTCATTCTTATCTCACTCTGTAGCTACATAACTGGTTCAGGCCCGCAGCCAAACAAACAGTGAAATCAGGGGTTGACCATCAGTTGACGTGTTGGTGATGTGTATGTAGATGTGGAATATGAACCAACAGAACAGCTCTTATCTCTCTGGATAAGGATTGCTTTAGCAAAATCATTCCTTAGATCTGGTGCTAGTTATGAATAAATTAATTCCATAGTAGAGGAATCCTATAACTTCTAATTAGTTTTGTCTTTAAACGTTCTGTTTATTGCACATTTTCTTTGCTTTCAAAGTGAAGCAAAAAATAAGGTGATTTCTCCCTAGCAGTTATTAATAAAATATCCCACTGTTTTGATCACAAACAGCACATTATGTAGCCATATTAAAATGCAGACTGCATATACTGGAAAGTTATTTTTGGATCAGCACTTAATAAGGCTGGTATATAATGCAGCATTGTGCATCAACAAAAATAAATAAATAAATAACATGAAAGCACAAAAGTAATGCATGTCATCATTTGTGCTTTTTCAGGAAGGGGACCTGTTAGCCAGCATGTGTTTTAAGTTGGGATGAATTTTATACATTCAAAACTTACTGGGTTTACATGGACAGTTGCAACTGGTCGATAGTTTTACCTTATTTAGACCAAAGATGAGATAAAGTACTTACATGCCTTAGTAAATCAATCCCAATCACAATATTATGATATGTTAGACTCTGGAAAATGATAATTGTAGTCTTTACTAACATGTTTGCCAGTACATCAAAAGTCCTGTGCAGACTGACTAAAGTAATATTACAGTTTTCATAATATTGTGGCATGTGTTGTGTGAACAAACCGTGTGACCTGAGAGACTAAATAGAGGGCCACTTAAACCTTAAACATCTTTTTATTAAACAGATTCTCGCTGGATATATAAATTGTGATTGTAACAGACAAGCTGCAAGATTTAATTTGCTGTATGCGACGCAGATGATAACAAGTTGAATAATCTTATAGAAAAAGCACAACCAGAACATTCAAAGATGATATAGATGCTTTACTTAGCTATCTGAAAAGCAGAATCTCATTTAAAGGTAGATGAGATCTCTGGTGATGCGTGACCACTTCATCTCTATCGATCACAGAACGAATATGCGCACACATGTCTGAAACAGACACACACACATGTGGCTAGCACAGACAGAGGCAATTACATATTCAGGGAACGCGAGCTCTGTCCTGCTGAGAGATGTATGAATGTGTAAGTACCTGTGTGGGGTGTTCAACATACAAATTCAACAAAGTATTTCTCCACAGCAATGAATACAGAGCAGCCTACCTCTATTAAACACAACAGTGGGATTATTATTATTCTCCCCTGTTCTTCCCTCCATCCTCTGTGCTTCTCCTCTGTTGTCTGGCTCTATCTCTCCTCTCATCTATCAAGCACACATCTCGCAGACTGCCCCTGCTGTTTACTTTAAATTTCTCTCTGTGAATCCTAATTGCACGCTGTGTCTTTCCAGGGTCAGTCCTAATCAGAATTATGAGAAGTGCATCAGACTCTGCAGCCTCTCGCTTCCATCTGCCTGAAGTGTTTTTGTTATGAATTCCACTAATGTCAGCAGGTGGTCTCTATTTTGCTGACTTGGCTTTCTAAAATTAAGTAAGTTTTTCTTATCAACGATAAACAGAATTAATTTGAAGTTATTTGCATGGTATGATTTGCTTTGAGTATCTGCCATGAAGTAATCCAAAGCAGCTCTTCCTTTTTTTCCCTGTCTCATCTCTCTCTCCCTGTAATCCCTCAGAGGTCACTCCTGGTCCTCAGGGCACAACTGTCTTCTCTCCTTCCTTCTTCCTTCATATCCTCCCAGCTGTCCTTTATACCTCTGCATTTCCCCTCTCTTCCACACCCATTCCATTCTTGCACCTCTGCACTCTTTAAACACAGAGACTATTGCTTCCTCAACACCTCACAGAGTCACACTAAGCACTAAAATGTGTCCTGATTGATCACATCACAAGAAAAACAGCCCTGTGTACAGGTGTGAATAGAACCAGGGGGCTTCCTCAAGTTCCTCAAGTCACATTTGGAGGAGGCCAAGGACACATGTGACAACGAATGAAGTATAATGTAAATGCAAATGCGTCACGTCCACACTGAAAGACTGACTCGATGTTAATTCATGCTGGAAAGTATTAAAGAAGCCAAAAATAGCAGAAGCCTGGAGGGAGACCTGCCTTGGTGTGATTTTGAGCACAGGTCTTGGTTAATAGAAATAGGATGTACATGCATACTGAGCAGCGAAATGAAATCCAACCAGGCGAACACTCAAGAGGTATTTGAGACAATTTGATGCCAGGTGTGACAGATTGCAATCTGTCTGAACTGACTAGAAAAACTACCTGGATACATTTCAATGTAGTAGAAATACTGCAAACAAATAAAGAATAAAGAAATTAAGCTAAGAAAAAGATTTGTCAAACCATTCTTACTGCGATTGAAAGGCAACTGCAACAACAGTGGAAGAAAATCTTATTGACTCGCTAAAGCAAGGGAACTGAATTTTTATTTCGAACATAGCAGAAATACATTCAAAAGCAGAAAGAAAAAAACAGAAATTAGTGTCCGAAAAGGAGTAAGTGAAGGTAAAACTTATCTATCCCTACTCCTTTCTCACTTATTTATAAATAAATAAATAAAGACAAAAACTAAATACAGCTTTAAATAAATCAAGATGAAAACTGAGACAGATTCAATTACAACCAAATATAAGTATTCACACCCCTATCCCAACTATATTTACAACCCCAGTAATTAAGACAACTTGAAATCTTCTATGTACCTCCCAAGATCTCTTTTTTTGCTTTGTTTCAACCCATTCCACAGATCTACCCCTGCGGCCCTGCCTTAAAAAAGGCATTTTAAATTCAGATTGTGTGACCAACACAGAGCAGAACAGAATCATGGCCAAAGTAGCATTGTCAGTCTTTTTATTTGAAAAATACATGATGTGACAGTGCAGACTGTTTCGTCTATAAAAACAAACGCGATGGTGCCATCATCCAGCTTCTTTGCCTGATAAATAAGAAAATTCTGCAAATGTGCTGGAGAAAAAAATTACTGCTTTTAAATGCAGTTCATTGTTGTTTTTGAAAAGTACAGTACATCAGAAGGGCAGTAAATATCAAAAGAAATTACACATATAAAGACTATTACACTTATCTTAGAGAATTTATGTAAGACTCTTTGCAACATGTGAATTTATGTTTTAAGTAGTATGAATTTAAGATCAGGTCTTAAATTGAGTACTGCAACTGGTTGAAGCAGTTACTGTCAATAATTCATAACACAATGTGCTCTTTTAAGCTAATATGCAGCTACAGAAAGTGTATCAGCTCATGTCTGATCGTCAGCCCGGAGCAAATCCACTCCTGCTGTTTAAAGCTCACCCAGAGGTTGTGAAATATGAACAAACCCACACGGGGAACCTTCTACCCACCCACTCAGATCCTAAGCACACAGTGGGCTCCTGTTTCGTCATGTCAGTGGAGCACCCTGCATTAAAAAATGAATGATTGGGGAGAGAGAAAATTGTAGAAAAAAGAATGTGAGGTAATCAATATAATGTCACACACTAAACCTCACAAAGTGATGTGGCTACAGATGAATCAAAAAACCCTCACGACCTTTCTCTTATCTTTCCATCAACTATCAATGTCTCATTACTAAATTGATTCCCTGTGTCCTTGGGGCATCAGAGGTGGCGCTCCATCATTTGAAACAGTTTATGTGCAAAGAGACCTGGGGGTGGGGTGTGTGTGTGTGTGTATATGTGGGCGCCTGCTTACAGTCAGAGAGTACATTCAGAGTACAAACAGAGCCGTCTTGCTGACTGCCTCTCCCACTCTTTCTGCTTTGAAACCATGGAGCCATGAGTGGTGAATGGGATGAGGAGCAACGAGGGAGAAATCCAGGATGAAGAGATTTAGTACTAAAAGAATTAATGTGACAACATGAGAACATGCAGCACTGAGGAATATTCAAATAGTGCAGCTGACTTTGTTTGTGTCTTTGTGTGTGTGTGTGTTTGTGTGCCTGACACTAATCACTCAGTTGTGTTTTTTCCTCCCGGACATTTAAAACTGAAGCCAACTGTCATTGTTTTTGCAGCTCAATGCTGTAAGGTCAAAGAGAAAAAAAAGGGACTAATGGCAGCGGAGAATGTCGTGAGGCAGCTAAACACAACAACACAACATATATCAGAGAGGCAGTGATTAAAAACTTAATTAGATTTTCAATTGAGAGATACAAATTGTCCTTTTCAGAGGCAGCATCACTCATGCAAGTCTAAACCAGTATATAGAATAAACATTTTGCCAGTTCCTATTTCTAAAACTGACCAGAGATAAGATATAAGTCATTTTACACAGCTTTGAAATTGTGATATTAGGATGCTCTTGTGCATTTTAGCCTTGGTTTTTTTTCTCTCTCTGCAGATGGCGAATGGATCTATTGATGTTGCCCCTGTAGGCTGCCATTGGATGAATTATGTAACAGCCTTGGTGGGTTATGAATGCGACTGTGCAGGAGAAAAAAGTACTTAGGCTGCTGCCGTGACAACTGATAACATAACCTCTGTATTTACATATACTATGCCATGTAAATCCGCCATGTGTATGCACGCTGTGTGACTCACGGCAGGCCACTGATGCATGATGCTTAAATGGCAGAAGCAGCTGACAGACTGCTCCTGAGTAAAGAATTTCTCATTCTCTGATAACACCATGAAATATTGGTGTAAAAATTCAGTCACTCGTGAAATTTAGTTAATGAGATTTTATACCAGGCCGGTCATTTAATGTATCATTGACAGGGTAAGTAAGGTCCCAACTATTTGAAGGTGAAGGAAATGCTAATAAGCTTTTTAAGATATATGATATTCAGTATTAAAACCTATAAGACACACTGACTGTGTTCTGTTAAAGCTTAAGTGCAGTTTAAGCAGCTAATGCTAATGCTAAATTATATTAATGGATTCTAGATGTCGTGTTGTGTTAATATGCTACCATGCTATCAAAGACAACAAATTGCAGTCTACCAATTTTTCTTATCTAATTTGTATCTATATCACTACAGCCTTTCCATTCAGTGTCTAAAAGCCTTGAAGACCATCAGTTAAGAAATCCCTGTGTTTTAAGTGGGATCCCTGTAATAAATCTCATGCAATGATTTTTTTATTTTAACACACAATTTTGTGCCTATATACCTATGTCTTCTTCTTAATGGAGGTTTCCCTATTGTAGGAAAATAAGCTCATGTAGCAATCTAATGGAGACCGTGAAAAGAAAACTAAAATATGATTCAATTTTCTCGGATGTCACCATTTTCTATAAAAGGCTCTAGACACAAAATGCATTTCATTTCTCTTAGTGGCAGTACAAAGACAAAATACACTAAAAGTCCCATTCTCAGTGATAGTGCTATACACACAGTATTACTCTCCCTTTTCCTCTGTCTCCATCACTGCATATCCACTCCCTCATTTACTCTTCAAAAGGAGAGCAAAGCATCTGTCTATTACTAAGAGCCCAGGGCGCTCTGCAGAGTTGTGTTAAGTAATAATAACCAGTGACGTCAAAGGCACTCCATCTGAGCTGGAAAAAGGGAGGGGTGAGGGAGTGAGAGAGGGATAAAAAGAGGAGGGGAGACAGGCGTGGAAGAGGTAGTGTGTGAAAAACCTACTTGTGTGTCAGTAGCCACTCTTTTGTTTATATGTCACAACTGTATGACATTGGATATAAACACTAAGCAGCAAAATTCATGAGCCTTTAACACTGATATGACTTCTGCTCCTCTGCTCTCAAAGGCTGATCATTTTAATGCACCATTTTTTTTTGTTCCTGGCAATTTAGGATTATTGCTTTTTTTCCCCCCGAATGGTTCAGAGAAAAGCAGAAGCGACTCTGTCACATCTGCTGCTGAGGATAATTCTGTATATGGTCCTATCACAAGAGACTGTATGTTTATGTCATAAAAGGCAGCAGCGAGGGGGAACAGGCTTTGTTTTCAGGGTTAGTTCCAATTCGTTTTTATTTAGTTCGGTTGAGGTCTTGTGACGAATGTTGCTTATTTAAAGCACTGTTTTGGTTGTTTTTTTGTTGTGAAGGTGACCTTTAGTTTCCTGAGGTAATAAATTACAATGGGCTATAAATTCTCAGGGAAACCCTAGCCGACATTTACACTGACTAAAATCTTGGAGAAAACCTGTATGGGTGCCGTTGTATATCTGTGTAAACAAGCCTCAAACAAAATGGCTTAACAAAGCCCTCATGAGTCGAACTTTCAGAAAAACATTGAAAATGAGCAACAACATTTGGAAATGTACTCTTTTGACTTAGTTTCTCCCTCTATCAACATTCTCATTCCTGGAGTCAAAGCTCAGACTGAAGACCGACTGAGGCGGTTGGGGGGGATTAGAGATCTCAGAGTGTTACACTCCCTCAGAAGCCGCAATGAGTGGAGGATACATTAGAGGATTACACCCTAAGACAATATAGCACTCTTAGCATGCCTTATTATGGCTGCTGACCTTGCTCTGTCAGGTGACTGCCGTTTGTCACAACAGCAAACAACACGAGGAAGCGCCCACACATCATTTACACATTACTGAAAAAGAACAAGAACCATACGTGGGATGAAAACTACCATTAAGGGGAAAAAAAAGTTGGCTTGGTCCAAGTGGACATGAGACATTCGATTGTGCTGAGCTGTTTACAGTAAACAATCCAGATGGCTTTGCCAGGACCGTGGAAGTCACACAGTGTCGTTGGCAGTCAACACACTCTCCCACCCACGACACCTCGAGGCTACATTTGTGAATCTGAATCCGTGGGGCAATGTCAAACCATATAATCTCTCTTCAACTCTGCCCCTGCCTGATCTATTGTCTGTCTCAAGCAATTGATACCCACTGCACTTTTTATGGGAGCTCTTTCGCACACTTTACAGCTCACAGCAAGCACATGACTACTTGGCAAACCTAAGTGCTCGAAGAATGTCTGAAAGTCCACTCTGTCAGCAGCCTTTTACAGTCCGACAGACTTTCTTTTCCATTACAGCTGCTGTGTTGACAAAAGTTAGGACCCACACACTAAATGTCATGAAAAGATATGAATAGAAAGGAACAGAAAAGATTTTAAGACAATAGGCTGATATTCAAGATGTTCCACTCTAAATGTGACATTAAAAACAACACTATTTATTATTGTTGTTAGTCCTTCTCTTTCTATTTTTAGTCTTTTACATACTATTTTATGTCTCTGATATTTAGCCTAGTAATATACATCTGTCCATTATTTACTTCACAGTAGCATTAATCAGTAGATGAAAGCAAGTATAATTTTGGGTTCAACGTTCAATAATACATAGTCCTACCCTTGACTTGGGTCCTTTTTACAATACAAACACTAATGTAAAGAAATACTGACATTGTGGAACAATGACTTCATATCAGGCACATAAGCTTATATGTGTTGGTGCACTTTAAATTTGGCAGCAGCATGCGTTCAACCGAGCGATGACGTGAGCAGCCTACATCAGCACCTTGGATACGGGCACACCATTCACCGTAGGGCTCCTGCCCCGTTTTTGACCAATCAGCGCATGTGTTTTCTAGATAGCATTCAGCACCACCCACACTGCTGCCAGCTGTATTGTTCCGCTATAGGGAATCTCCTCTCAGGCTCCACACATTCATCATAACTCCCGCAGTTTTTCGTGACAGGTCACGAAAAGCAAACGTCTAATATGCATAGTCAATGACAAAAAGGGAAGTGTGTGATTTTAGTGAGATTATAATCTCTCACATGGTCAATTTAAGTGTTCTGCTGTGTGGCATAAACATGGCATAGGCACTAAAGAGGCAGAGAATTGACTGATCATATGTGTAAAGGGTGGCAAACAATAGCACAGGGTCTCTAGTTGGGTCAAAATTATAATGGTAAGACAGTGTACATGGTCATGAGCAGTTAAAAAAGAGAAAGCAGCCCTGTGCCGTGCAAAATATCTACAACACGGCAATTTAATGTTGATAAAAGTATGTTTCCAATATGACTCAAACACGGACAGGATGTCTCTTTACATAATGCCGTTTTTTGCCATACATTAATTAATTAATTTAGCCTTTTGCTGTCAGCACAGACCTAGGTTATCTCTGACGCAAACGCTCATCATAGGCGTCTCTCCCATTTCACAGACTCATATGTCCAAGATCGACAGTGGAGATCAGCCAATGAGCGCACGACTCAGGCACCGATCTGTGGGTGGGTCTCACACATCGGACCAATCACAGGCGCTCGTATTGTTTTGACCTCTGAAACCGCATCACCGCCTGCCTCGTGCCCATGGCGGAGGAAAGCTATAAATAAAGGCAACACTGTAGCAGGAGGCGGACGAAGTTGCAAAACTCCCGAAGCGGCGGGAGCTACTCTGCAAGCCTGCTGAAAGAGGAAAAAAAACGTTAAATAACCTTAAAAAACAGAAACCGAAGCAAAACGTGAACGCCAATCCTTCGATGTGTACATGTACTGGAATACTTTTTTGTAATGTTGATAAAATATTCTATGTGAAGAAAGTATTTATACTTTTTTTCTATTTGCACTAACTAACGGTACTTCAGAACTACTGAGAATCTTTATTTTTTACAAAAAAGGTAAGTATTTTCAACTGACTTGTCACTGTTGCTTGTGATGTATAAGCTATATATATTATTGTCTTTTTATTTTGCTTCCTATCGTACCGTAGCTCTATTCATACTTACTAAGCTGATTTGCTGCGTCAGTCCACTAAGTTAGGGGTGTGTGTGTATCTATGTGTGTGTGTGAGAGATAGAGTTTATGCTAGTGCGTGCGTGCGTGCGATGAAAGTGAGCAGTACGCTGTGTCTTTTTCTAAATTCTAATTTGACTTTAAAGTAATAGTGGTCAATACAAACAGAGACTCGAGCTACGTCTGACGTGTAGCGTGGATTTAGACTTTACCACATCATTTTTTCAATTTCAGTTTGTGGCTTTTACAATAATAACCTGACAGATTTGTATATTATTTCAAATTGCAATGACAGCGTGTTCCTTGTAACTTAATTAAACTGAGAAGATGAATCGAGACCTGTAGCCATTGCGCAGCTGGGAGGAATCTCCTCTCGGGTATTTTATGAGAAGCGACAGGCCTAAATGTTGCGGTTTTATGCCTTTGCCGATTTTGTTCTTTTATGGATAAATAAAATAAAACACTTGAATTTTTTTCAAGATGCTCGAAGTTTGTTTTCCTTTTATTGAGATCATTTTATTTAAGAGGATTATTGATGCACAGCTTATATTTTACAGTTTTGTAATGTAGTTTGTGGCATTTGCAAATAATCTAATGTCTTGATTAAAAATTCAAGTGTTTCGACTTCGCCGTGTCAAATTGCCAAACATATGGGTGTCGCCATGGTGCGTTAAGTCTTAGTATTTCGACATCGGTCTAAATGTAGGAAGCTCCTCCACTTATTGCTGGTGCCATACGCATAGTCTCTCAATCCAAGGGACACGAAGCTTTGAAATCCACTTAAAGCGTTTCCTCGTTGACTTAAAATGACTTACCAGGCATTTCCTAGGTTTCGTTTGTCGTTTTCAAACACCCTCGCATTGGTTTTCCTGTCTCATGCTGTATGGAGGCTATCCAGTAGCCTATTATGTAACAGGATTCCCGAGTACTAGTCCGAGGTTAATGTGCTCAATACCCACTTTCTGCCATTTACATAAACAATACGTGTACAGCTGGACGTGAAATGTAAATGAAATATAGCTTGATTTCAGTTCAGTGGGCTATTAGGATTAGCGGTATATTATTTGCAATAGCAGCGATTTTTTTTCTCCCATCTGATTGTTGCTTTGAAATTCTGCGTCCTGTGACATTTCACTTAGGAGCTCACAGCAGTCAAAACTGCAACATGCAGGGGTTGTTTAGACAGACCGTTAATAATTAAAGGACACTTGCACTGGCCTTAAGAGGAGAAATAGTCCTGAACAGACTGGTCTTTTGTGAATATTCCACCGTATAAATGATTAAAAAAACATTCAACATTTATAGTTTTATGTAGAATTTAAAAAAAAAAAATAGACTAAAGAAGTATTTTTCTCCTTAATTTGTTGCAGGAAAACATTATCACACCCTGTGGAAGGACATCACTTCTACAAAACCAGCACTTTTGCTTTTGAACCTGTTTTGCCCAAGTTCTGGTTGCTTTTGCCATCCTGCCTGGAGAGTATCTGTGTTGCCAACCACGGATAAACAAAGCAGACCCAGTGGACACGTTCAAGGTCAGACACACCTAATCTTCACACACCTGGTAAACTTCAGCAGTTAGCTATGCAGCTTGAAATCCAAGTAGCTCTCAACTTCATCATCTCGTACCTGTATAACAAGCTGCCGAGGCGGCGGGTCAACATTTTCGGTGAGGAGCTGGAGAGGCAGCTGAAGCAGAAATATGAGGGACATTGGTACCCGGACAAGCCATACAAGGGCTCAGGATTCAGATGCATCCACGTGGGGGAGAAAGTAGACCCTGTGGTGGAGAAGGCAGCCAAAGAGAGCGGGCTGGACATTGAGGATGTCCGAAACAACCTGCCCCAGGACCTCAGCGTGTGGATTGACCCCTTTGAGGTGTCCTATCAGATCGGGGAGAAGGGGCCCGTCAAAGTATTGTATGTTGATGACAGCAATGAAAGTGGAGCTAACAGTGGGGGGCTTGACCTGGACAAGGAAATCAAGAACAGTTTCAATCCCGATGCACAGGTCTTCATGCCCATCAGTGAACCTGTGAATGGAGCCTCTCCGGGCTCCAGTTCTCCCTCTCCTCCCTTTGGCCACTCTGCAGCTGTCAGCCCCACCTTTATGCCCCGATCCACTCAGCCTTTAACCTTCACAACAGCCACCTTTGCCGCCACCAAGTTTGGCTCCACTAAGATGAAGAGCAGCGGACGCAACAACAATGGCGGAAGTAGTGCTGGGAACAAGGTGGCACGTACTTCTCCCACCAACCTGGGCCTGAATGTGAACAGTCTCCTGAAACAGAAAGCCATCTCCACCTCCATGCACTCTCTGTACGGGTTGGGCCTCGGTGTGCAGCAGCAGCACCAGAAGCCCTCAGCCCTGTCCCCCAATGCCAAGGAGTTTGTGTTCCCCAGCCTTCAGGGCCAGGGCAGCCAGAGTGCTCTCTTCCCTGGGGACAGCTCACTCAGCCTCAGCCCGCTGCAGTACAGCAATGCCTTCGATGTGTTTGCGGCCTATGGTGGCCTTAACGACAAGTCCCTTATGGATGGCTTGAATTTCAGCTTGAACAACATGCAGTATTCTAACCAGCAATTCCAGCCAGTTATGGCCAACTAGTACACGTAAAGGTACTACTTAAGCTACTACTTCACACAGAAATGACCAGAGATAATGTGATGGGGGGAAACAAACACAAATACTCATTTTGAAAAATTAAAAAAAAAGTGTACACAAGAACAGAATGTCATGGAAAAAAGGAAAAAGTGACTTGTCAGCTGTAAGATCTATGTTACGAGTCTAAGAGCATGAGCCCGAGGGTGAATTACTTTGCCCCCTTGAGTTATACCTTTAGTACAAGATGTCCAAGCTTGGTTTCCTAAACTTCATCATGCATCATTGTTATTTCTTTTGCCAACCAAGCACAAAATATTTTTTATGTGACTGTTTTAAGATATAAAAAAGACAAAAAAAAAAAACCCACCACCACAAGTCATGGCCTCTTTCAGTATTTAAACATAACTGGACACCGCCAATTTTTCAAGAAATTGGCATAAATAAGTGGGATTTCCTGGTCTTTTTTCTAATTGTATAATTTAATTTAGTACAGAGTTTGTAAAATATCAGAGTATCTATTGTTTCTACGACATGGTATTGCATTTATATCTTTTTACTACTCCAGTGATCTGTGATGGCTGCAGCAACTTTATGTTTTCTTTTTTTTTATTGAAATTATAAAATGAATCCATCTTAAAAAAAAAACATTGACTATTCTAAAGATTGTGTACAGAATATTCCGTAGTGGTGGGATTTAAGAATATTTGCTTTTTTGAAAAACATAAGAGTTGTATTTTCTGTTAAGAGTTTAAAGATTTTTGCTATATTATGGACAAAATGTAATCGTATATTAATTTTGTACCTACATTGTGCAATACTTGATAAAACAAACGGTATAACAAAGTATTTGGAGTCAGTGTCTTACATGTTAAGAGGGACTGATAGTTTATTAAG
Source organism: Acanthurus tractus (assembly GCA_029783725.1). Classification (NCBI taxonomy): domain Eukaryota; kingdom Metazoa; phylum Chordata; class Actinopteri; order Acanthuriformes; family Acanthuridae; genus Acanthurus; species Acanthurus tractus. The sequence continues at coordinate 6,023,742 of JAQNCA010000011.1, forward strand.
TTTGTATTAAAAAGCTTGAAAATAATCACACCTGCTCATTTTGTCATTGGTTTTTGTGGTTAAGCCGCTTGATACAGCCCTCAAAGCAGAGTATTTAAGGGTTTTCTAACATGTTAGGACAAATCCAACATTCTCTCCTGAAGGCAGAAGAATCAGGTTTTTCTTAGGCATGCCTCCATCCACTTAGTTTGCTAGTTTACCTGTCTGGTAGAATGGTTGGCCTTCAGCAAATTGTATAAACATTCCACTTATAATGAGATACATCACACGAAACAAAAAAAGCACTCTTCTTGAAACTTATGGATTACAGGTTTAGTTGGTTACATTACTTACTGGTATGTTAAACATATGCTACATTAGCTAATATGTTAAAATTCCTCAACGCCTCTGCCTTTACTACTGACATACAGTATGAGCACACAAGCCCTCAGGAACATTTGTTTCAAGCATGCAGGGTGTTGTTGACAGTTGTCCCTGGTCCAAGTGTCATGACACATAGGCATACAAGGAGTGTGGTTGTGTCAAGCCTTATAATCTCTAAAAGTGAAGCCTGGTCTCATGCATGGCCAGGCTGTTGGCTACCAGGCAACTAAAATGTGTATGCAAATACTGCACAGCAGACAGGCAGAAATCATAAAACTGCAGGCAGAAGAAAACGTACAAGGACCCTGTCTGATGAAATTACAAGTCTGGCAGTGTAACTATGAGATGCCATCATGTTAAGTTGAGCATGGGAGGAAACTCAACTGATTTTAATCATTATGAGTCATCTGTTCACCAGGCTTTGGGTGACAGGTCAAGCAAACGTCCTCTGAGTTAAAAAGTCCCAGCAGTGCTTTTAACAAGATACTGATACCAGTCCAGGGTGCTATTCTTCTGCACTCTGACCCCCTTGTAGAATTAAAATACCCCCCTTCTAGATAACCAGCAGTCACATATTAACTTAAATAATAAAATACAACATGCAACAGTACTAACGCCCTGAGGAGGCATTAGTACTGTTGCATGAGGTTTCCTCATGTCCAGGAGGGTGTAGCTAAATGCTTAGCTGATCAGTTATTGTACGTTTCACCCAGTGTCCTTAAGGATGTGGCCTGTTAATGGATAACTGCCAGTTCTTTTTATGCAATGTGGAATGAGATCCAAGCATGTACATCCAAAGTACAACAGCTGGACTAAACAAATCATAACTTGTAGCTTTTGTAATAAGCAATGCATGATATCAGCAAAAACGTAACTGCTGCATCTGAGTTAAGTTGGATGTTCTTGATGATCAGTGCCTGGTTTCACACTTCTTTGTGTTACTTCTGCCTGCTTGTGATGAGAGTTTGTTGGACTATCATGCCAGCACTGTCTGAGTAAAATCATCCCAATCCTGCCGGCATATCATGGCCCCTCTGGGGTTGGCTCATCATTGCATGTCTGTCTGCGCGGCCCCTGATACACTTGGGGCTTGATAGGCTGTGTAAAGTTCAGCTCGTGTGTGTGGGGGTTTGTCTCAGCTGTAGATACTGTGAGTGTTACAGAGTCTGCTGGGGATGTTTGTTTATCTTGGTCTGTGACACTGAGGTTGTGTTCATGTGAAATCATCTGGGTGATAAACACAGCTCATTCTGGGAAAAAAAAACCCATAATGGATTATTATTATTTTTTGCAAACTCCTGATCTCTCTGCCCATTATTTTTTCTGGTGGTTTTATAAACATCAAAAGGGGTGATGACCATTGTTATTCTACACAGGGACAGAATCAATAGGACATGTAAGTGGTATTTGTATACGAGAGGCAGCGTGTACTATTACCTTTAGCACTCATTCAAGGACAACACAATCGCTAGTCAGTATTCCTGTCTTTCTCTGAAGTAGACTGTTAAAACATGGAATTACAATCAAACATGTTTTTATTTCAGCAAATACAATTGAGCCTTTGTGATTGAGAGGGTTATGTCTGGAACAAAGCCTGTAAAGGATTACCGATTATTAATTCAGAATTATGAATATTATTATAGTTTTTCAGACATTAATTTAACTTCATTGCATTTGATAGCTGATCTAGAAAGGAAAAAAAAACGCTTTCTGTTCATGAAAGGGCCACAAAATGATTCAGGGTTGTTTACTTTCAAAGGTCATTCACTCAGCAGAGTCAGTATTACATGAACAAAGAGTGGCATGTTTTTAAAGCAGCAAATGAATACTTGAATAAATTTGTAGTGTATGTACAGTCATAGTGCGTCTCATATAACCGTATCTGCAGTCTGCACTGTGTAAATCGTGATAACTAGGAAATATCTCCTCTAACTGACCAGTCTACAAAAGCTGAAAAAAATTGTTTCTTAAGTTTTGTATTCAGTGGAAAATATTTGTCAGAGTTAGTTTTTGGAACGAAGGCCATGTTGACTCCTTGAAGCACAGGAGACATTTGTCAAAGGATGTAACTCATTTACCAACAACCTGCCTTAGAGACATTTCCTCTCACATAGTACACAGTCCTTTGCATGAAAGCTGCAAGCATGGGATAAATTGCAGTGAAATTGTTTTTTTGACATGTTGATTCTTATGTATATAATCAATTGCGTGCAACTCACCAGTATTTAGATTTGGAATCATAATGTGATTATTTGTATATGTATATGTATTTGATTTTTGCAAGTAATAGTCAAAGAAATCATAACCGGCTCTGTCTACTGTATAAACATGCGACCAAAGGACAGTTGAGGAAAGAAGGGAGGTGACTTAAGAGAGTCAGAAAGTGGGATGTATGTGAATCCCATAAAAAAGCCATACTAAGAATACAAGGAAGAAGAAAATACAAAGGTGACAAGGCTGAGGGTGAGATCGAAATAGCACAGAGAGAGACAGTGAGAGACAGAAGCTCGATGAGAAGAAGAGCAATGGAGCAATGTGAGATAGAAAGAGTAAGAGTGAGACACTGCCAGCATCACTATTGATGCCAATCCACTGCCAAGCACACTCCTCAGCCCCCCCCCCACCCCCTTTCACCTGTCATAAAAACAGGTGGAGCTCAGCGCAGTTTGTGGTCCCAGCCAGCCGACAAGGCCTTATGGTAATGTCACCCTCACCAGCAGTTAATGGCTTTTCAGTCCTTTGCCTTAGTCCAGTCCCTCACCCCATCTATTTCTGGAAGCATGCTGGAGCTGATTGAGCACTGATAAGCAGGAGGGAATTGTGCTTTCCTCTGAACATTACTTCACCGTGCCTTATCTGTATCCCTCAAGGGAAAGTAAACTATCTCAGCACAACACAGAAGAATCCATCTGTTAGTGTTTTGGGTTTTTTGTCTGCATACAGTGCTTATTTGGAGCAGTCCTGTCCATTTAAAAAGAGCAAAGGTTGTGTTTTAGAGGTGTTCCACAAGCATGAGAAGTTAGACTTGCCTCTTGTAAACATTAATGAGGAAGATAACATTTGTTGACTGGTCTCACAGCTGAGACTTTAGTGCATATCAAGGCCACTGACACACAGTTGGCTTTTAACAGTTGCTCACACACCCATTTGGAACACAGGAGCTGTTGCTGGTAGGCAGAGACGAAACAGTTTACATCCATTCAAATATATTCTCGCGCTGTGCTAATATACCCTGCAGCTGCTGACTGTCTGGTGCTAATTCAAACAGAACTAGAACAAAGGTTAACTGAAACCCAGTTTTTATAATAAATGTCACTGTTTCTCTCTGCAAACCACAGATATGTTACCACTTTGTCTCTCTACATTGAAACTTTATGTTTTCAGTTTTAAATTTTATCTTGTGAAAATGGTTGAGGTCTTGTTAGATTATCGCTCAGACACCGCTTGGTGTCATTTAGATAATTTATATAATTATATTGTGTCCATATCTTGCAAAATAGCAGAATGACCACATTTTATTCCAGCAGCTTGTGTGCACTGTATCAGGTATGTGAAGAACGTATGTTTTTAGGAATCTTGATGAAGAGAATTTTCATGCCATCAAGTAGATACATGTAACATTTTACATCTGGATATGCTGCATGACTTTTTACATGCAACATTAGCAGTATTTAGCTACAAACTCTAGTTCTCCCAATAAGCTGTACTTAGAAAGTCTGATGCATAGTGGGAGTTGTCCAGTTTGCTTTGTACACTGTAGATATCCTCAGCAGACACTCACACGCCCAGCCCTTTAAACTGCAGCTGCTCTTATCTGCAGAAGGAAACCAAAAACAAACACTCAGTCCTCAGCCTCCTCCTCCCTCCCCACACATCTCAGGCTGACGTACTTTGGTTTCCAGTGCAGTCTATCATGATAATGTCATATCTGCATTTAAGGGGCCAGGAGAGAAAACTGTTAGTGTCGCAAAGTAGGCCTGTATAAATCTAGCTAATACACCCATGACTATAAATCTGCTGTTTGTAATATTTGTTTGTGCATGGGTTCTGCCTTAACAATCAGGTGGAAATAATTTTTTTTTCACATTTTAATTTATTTTTGTTTTATGTAGATTTAGTTCTGATCACATCTTGTCACTGCTTCATGATAAGATCATGTAGACGGTTTTGTTATTGTAAGTCATAACATTTTGTGTTGCATTCCGAAATCAAGGTTGGTTAGGTCCAACGCTTTAAAACATTCACTGAAGTAACATATATGGCTCTAGTTCGGGGATTATTCCATCATATTCATAAAAAAATGAACATATTTTAATTGTAAAGGTACAGTATGTAGCATTTTGTGCTATCTAGAGGCGAAGTTGCAGATTGCACCTGACTGAATAACTCCCCGCTCACCCTCTTCTTAGCATGCTGGAGAGCCTACAGTGGCTGCAAAACTTGCAAAAGGTCCTCTTTGGAGGCAGTGTTTGGTTTGTCTGTTCTGGGCTACTGTGGAAACATGGTGGTGCAACATGGTGGACTCCATGAAAGGGGACCCACTCGCTCTCTAGATATAAAAAGCTCATTTTATGGTAATGACAGCACATTTTTTCTAATTTTCAGGTAATTATACACCACTGTAAACAGACTTAAGAATATTATATTCAATTTCTGTCATATTCTATAAATAAATTCATCTACATTCCACACACTGGACCTCTAAAACTATTCCTGTATCTCAAACACTTTATCCCCAAACTTGCAACTGTACTTCTGAGGAATTTGACCATTTTCTGCAGTGTTCAAACAATCTGCAGATCTGTGGCACTGAAGGTGATGGTGGGGGTGTCAGGAGTAGAGGAAGGTACGGGGGCTGGACACATGCTATTTATCACCTCCCAGTGTGTATATGTGTGCATCCAAGTGAGAGAAAGAAGGTCAATGTAGCAACAAATCTTAAGGTGTCTCCAGAAGGCTTTATGCTCAGAAGAGATTCATTTGTAGACAGGAGTGACAGAAGTGATGCCAAGGCATGCTGGGAAAGACTGGAAAGACAATGAATGCAAACAAACATGTATATCCACCAAAAGCAAGTTATTGTGAAGCTTCTACACGATGATTACATCAAAACTGAAAGCAAGAAGGGACACTGAAGCCCTGTCCAAAAACATATCGATATGAAATTTTCTCTCCACAACCACTTAATCCATATTATCTTTCACTGACAAGTCTCCTCTGTTGCTGAGAAAAAAAAAGGCTATTGCTTTCTACACACCTTTTATGTCTACTTAGAGTCAGTCTGGATTTATCTGACTTATACCTAAGAATGCTTTGAACAATTTCATGAATAATATTTACACATTTTAAAGAAAGAAACCTTGATGACAACTGGCCATGCAGCTTTTGACTTGTGGCTTTGAGTCATGAGTTGTACACTTTGTTCTTTTCCATAACTGTCTGTGCAGGACTAAAATATTGTGTCAACACAGTTAATGTATTCTCAAGCTCTTGGAGGAAGCTTTTTTTCCCCCCCTGTCTGTACTCAATGTCTGAGGATGGAATAGTTGGCAAGCACAGCTCACACTCATATGGATCAGTGGGACAGGAAGTCAAAATGTGCAGAGATAAAGCCATCTCTGTAGCCTTCACTGGCACTGGTGCAGGGCAGTAATTGTGAATGAGCACTACTATGGCAGTTTTGTGCCCTTGAGAAGTGTTAGGATAAGTTCAACTCCAGAGAAAAAAGGACTGTGTGTTAGGAGCTGCAAAGGAAACGAAAGTGAGCCATAAACTGCTGGTAGTTTCATGGTAATTAGAATTTTTAATGGCAAATTCTGACTGCAGAATTTAACTTGAGAATATAATGGCTTTTAAGGAAAAGTTTTGTCGGCTGTTTACAAAGCAGTTGAGAGGTAGGATTGTTGGGCCTCTCCTGTCTAAGCAAACCTGTTCGGACTTCACCAAGAAATGTCTCCACAGCTGGAGCGGCCCTGGTTGACTCAGGACGCTGGAATTTCAACCATCCAACTAATAAGGCTGCCTGGGACACTCACGTGCAGGTCTGAACACACGCTTCCCAAATTTCACTTTCTCTAACATTCACCTACATTACACTTCAAATCCCTAAATGAACAAGAGCCATATTTATATGTGTACAATACAATAGATCTTATTCTTATTCTTATTCTTATTCTTATTCTTATTCTTATTCTTATTCTTATTCTTATTCTTATTCTTATTCTATCTAAAGTTTATAAAACATAAACATGTGGTTGTAAGGAAGTCGTTTTCGCAATAAGGCATAAAATCTGAGATAATTGAAAATAAAGACATGTTGTAGCCATTCAACAATTAAAACTAACTCATAAAGGCAGCAAACAGACTCAGTAATTTAAGTTATAAAGCATAACTGTAGTTTGCCAACCTTAACATTGCACCATGTAAAGCTGTAGCAAAAAGCCAAAAAACTACTTGGAAACCACTTGGAAATAGATATCTGTTTAACTGCTTGAGGACAAGCAGCACTCTTTGGGGCTGAAGCCAACAATAAACTGCAGTTACTTGAATGGCTAAAACTGGCTCAAAAAGTATAGTATCCCCATAATGAAATGTCAATCTTTACAGCAGAAATAAACATTTTTTCAGCCTGATACAAAACACAGTTTTGATCTCTGGTCTAATTTCCCAGTTAATTACAACTAAATGAGGAGTTAATGTTAACATTACTCACTTCTATCAAGACTTGATTATATTATATTAACTTGAAGTTATGCATGATTAAGGGCCAGGATGCTTGAAGTGGCAGCTAGCAGCTAGCTGTCTGCTTGTTTTTCATAGACATAGCAATGCATAGCAACACTCTATTCTGCTTCAGTTTGAAGTGCAGTGTAAAGGCTTGTTTAAACCCGGTATGACATGCACCCTAGGTGATCCTATCTACAGTGGACAGTGCTCGAAGTAAAAGTGTCAATGTACCAAAGATGCATTAAGGATGCATTGAGATCTGATCGCTCAGACCACATTGGTCGATGTTCTGGGCCTCATGTTACCACATCCTTTCAGCAGTGTGTATGTGAATGTGTCCAGGGCCACATTAAAGAAACGCCTACTCAACTGATGTCCTCTGCTTCAGTGCCTACAAACCACGCAGTCTTATTTCCTTTTGGTTCACTGTAATGCAAATGCAAGTCTAGTCTCTCTTACCTGCCAGATAAGCAGCAGATGTTTCACGGATTTCACCACTGAACAAGTTGCTGCAATACCCCCAAACTCCTGCAAAAGTGCTTTATGTAACATTTTAGCATGTGATATACAGTTTAAATTGAGCTATAGAGAAGTACATACAAGAGTCTATTGACTGAAAGACACAAAGCTCTTTTAACACAGGAAGTTGAGCTTGGGTCGCCTCCGTGAAAATCAGGAATCTATATCACAAGACCATCTTGGACCTGTACACTACAGCTGCAGTACGTTCTAAACTGACCCATCAGATTCTGTCAAATGATTTGAAATGCATTTAACCACATATTTTAGCCACACTGAAGTCACAGGAGTTTTGAGGCATTTCGCTGTGATCTGTTTCTGTTTTTTAAATTTTTCTCCTCATTTAATAACTCTGAAAGTTAAGTTGTTTGTCAGACAGTTACGGCAAATTCTTAATCATTCAAGCCTTCTTTAAAATTTGGTTGAGATGCAGTACATGCAGTTGTGTCCTCTCTTGTGAAAAACATTGTGGCAGTTTTTTGTGGTCTCTCTCTGTGGGCAAAGTGTGTCATATCTGCCAACATTTAGCAAAAGTTTAAACACAGACACAGGACAAACAGTAACCTGCACAGGGGCCACTTCTTCATTACAACTGGAGAAAAGACCTACAAAAAAAAAAAAATCACATAATTTTTTGGTTACGTGAGGAGAAACTTTGTAAACATTTAGTAAAACACTGACTTGTGTTTGTTTGCATATTGAAGGTGGAAGTGAGATAAGATCACAAGTGGTTACTTCAACATTATGTGGAGGTATATTGCCATGCCAAGTGTGAACTGATGTCCTTCCAGCTGTCTACATGTGATCGCATCATCTAAAATGTATGTTAAAGATAGAGAACCTAGGAGACATGAATCCCCCCGCTAAGAACAGAGTTTCCAGCTATGTTGACTCTTTACTTTGCCTGTTGGGGTGGGTGTGCACCTTTTTGCAAATTAAACCGCTCTTATTTACATGCATTTACAAGACAGTTATGCTAGTCATTTGCATTGGTGAGTGCAAAAAAATATGCTATTATCTGTTTAACCTGAGTGTCTTTTTAATTTGCATTTCCATTAGAGTGTTAGTTCCCACGCCCTGCATGCTTTCACTTCTTAACACATTAACCTCAAGGTGAGTAGCAGAGACAGCCCACTGAACTGATTTGGTTTTTAGCGTTTCTTGCTTAAAAGAGTGGAGATTTACATGAAAACAATAAAAAAAGCAAAAATTTGAAAGATCATAAAGAGATTTATAATTGTTGATTTAGATTTAGCTGATTTAAAGTAATCAAATAATGTCCAAATCAAATAATCCTAAACTCAGTTCAATTTGACTGAGTCTTATCTTCAGATTTAGAGTCAATTTTATCAGTTTGTTTTGCTTTTCATGGCCTAAATCTGGTTTGAAAGTTCACCACCACTGTCAAGCAGATGTTTTGGCTGCTGTCCATTGGAAAAATGAATCTACTTTCCATCCTATCTCTTAGTAATACATAGTTTTTCCTTCATCTTCTTATGCTCTTTGTAATAATGGAATCAACAGACCTGCATGTGAGCTAAAAAAGAATATCTGCTTTTAAGCTTGAATCAGAACAAAATATTTGATTTCATTGCATTCAATCAGCTTTCGTCTGTGTCCTCGCAAAAGTATGGGCCGAGTTTGTGCGATGATCTGGGGAATGTACCACACGCCTGTCAACTGACAGCCGTGCACAGAGAGGCTCTAATGAAACCAGACATGGTTGTTAGTTTTCTCCCTTCAACCCACCTTTTTTGTTAACAACTACCAGAACAGTAGATTTATTTATCTGTTTTTTGGTTGGTCAGGATTCAAATAATCATTCTAAAAGTGATTTCCAGGGGCAGAGTTTGCTCTTTATGGAGACTATTCAAAACTTTCAGTCCCCATAGGAGTCTGTTTGTAATCCTGGTTAATTGTTTTTACACTGAATAAAGTGAATCAGTCGCATAAATGTTATTTATGTCCTGGAATTAGCTAGAGTGTGTGTATTTAATACACATTCATTGGTTCAACTTAAATTAGGGATTGAAAGATAACAAAGTTGTTTTTGAAATCATGTTTAAAAAATTAAAAGAGGACCATTTCTTTAATTGCTTAAACAACATACTGCTGCAATATTATAATTTTCTGCTCTTTAATCAGTTCTCTTACCACAACTAATTAATTGCATTGTGTATTGTTGTGTTGTTGTGTGTAAGAGGCAGGCATATAAAACTCAGACATACTGTAAGTATCATTTATGGATATTCACAAGGCCTTCATCATTTGACACATGCTGAAATATTGTCGGACACAAATAAACAGAGCAAAGGAGTTGGAGGCTGTTAATTTGCTGTGGAATCCAGTTTGGGCAGAGGATGTATGTGGAATAATAGCTGAATTAATCACTCTGTGTGGGTGACTGGTGATGCAAATTCCTATGCTTTTGGCAATAAACACTGACACATATGACAACCGAAGCTGTGGGGGTACCGTTCGCTTCTCATGTCATCATCATCTTAAAAGACCATTAGCACTTTATCAGACACATATAAAATAAACACACACATAGCTCATATTGTCATGTTAATGAGGGTTTCTGATGCAGGGATCAAGCATGAGTGTGTGTGTCATGGCTGTCACATACATTTTTGTGTTGCACTCGGTCATGGCGTTATGCTGCAAGGTCTTTCTCCCACACAGACACACACAAACATACACACACACATCACCACTTTCACTAATCATTAAGATCCGGTTAACGTAATACTCTCAGAGCAACAGCAGTATTGTTACAAAAAAGGCTCAGTAACACATTACAGAGCAGTTGTTGATTCTGATGCATAATACAAGCACGGCCGTGTCCTGATGCTGTTTTGCATCAGAAGGTGAAATGTGTGGTTTGTATGTAGTCACATGGTTCAGAAACATAGACTTTCTTTATGAGCCTGAGGCGTTTTGTCCAGCTGATTTCGTGGTGCAGATTTCTTCTAGATTTCTAAAGATTAATGCCTGCAATTCCACTTCCAAGCTTTTTAAATGTCAATCTTTACAGCACCTACGCCATTTTGTTTAAAGTATTTCTTTTCTTTTCTGTGCATATTTTCAACACCAAATTCAGACAAGGATTTTTATTGTTTCCCCTCTGACATATAATGAAAAGATATGTATTTTCCAAAATGTCTAACTGTAACTATTATTTCTTGTTTGCATAACAAAATTGAATATAAAAAAGAAACCAAAATAAGTGCTGCTTTAAATGTCTCACTTTAACCATGTTAGGATTGGACCCCAATGTGAAGTCATGGTGCTAATTATCACAGGCGTAAGATTACCATCTCTGAGTCAGACTACACTGTGTTTATGCTGTTTGTTTGGTACAATCAACACAGGTGGACCGAATGACGTCAGTCCTCTCCCACACAGAACAAAGATGCTTAAGGCTACTCCCTGTGTGTAGGCTGACTGTGTATGTGTGCATTTGGGGAAGGCACTGATGGGTCCTTAGTGGGTGGCTTTGCATAAGAACGTCAGTGCTGAAATAAGGTTAGTTAAAGAATTAAGGGGGGTGGGGGGGTTCTATCACCTAATGGCTCTTCCTCCCTCTGTCTCATTCAGCATAACACACACACATGGACTGAGCCCAGCACACACTGGTGTCTGAGTCAACTGTGTGGACCACAATTTGTAGAACAAAGCACACTGAGCAGCAGCAGTGTGTAAACACAAGCCTACACCAGACCAACATCACACACATGAGATGGAGAGGAAAAAAAGAAGTCGAAGACACAAAAACAAACCCTACCCCTGTAAAAATGATTCTCATAATTATGTAGGTGAAAAACTCTATTGACGTACTATATCTAAATACCTTTTACCTATAAACAAATGAGAAGTGGTATAATTTTTCTCATTTAAAGGACTTAAAAAATAAATTGGGTGATGACAACAGCCCCATCTTCATTCTGCAACAGTGTTTAATTAGCATCTTCGGCTGTAAACTCAGCAGAAAAAGATTAGAAAATAAAGGTTATCATTTCATTGGATACAAAAATATTAAAATAAGTTACACCATTTTCATTTGATAATAAAAACTGTAACTTTCTGATGTAAAAAG
>JAQNCA010000011.1:6045584-6056931 GCA_029783725.1 Acanthurus tractus
AGCATATGTTCCACTATACATAGTAACACACAAATCACTGGCTATCTTATTGTCAGAGAGGGTGAAATACACTGGCGGGGTGTATTAAAAGCTAGAGGACGGCGTTTGGCTCGTCCCTGAGTTTTCTAATGCACCAAAAGAAGGTGCACACACATCCATACACACATACACTCCACTCTTTTTGTCTTTTTGCTTTCTTTCAGCCAATGGCTTGGATGATGATAGTTGGATATATTCAGCCTTATACAAAACACATGCAGAAACACACACACATAGGAGGTGAAATTTAATACGCATCGACCTATTTTGTTTTTTGTTAAAGTCTGTGTATTTGTGTGTTTGCAGGTTTTTTGTGTCTCTGTTGTTGTGTGGAAACTTCCTCACATCATCACATGAGACTGTCTCATGTCAGCCATCTTTATATTGATGGAAGCGACTAGATACACTTTTTGAATGCAATAAAAAATAACATCATGATCTATTTGACCCACTGGTCCATCCATTGATACGTAAGCTGCTCACTCCGCTCGGGATCAAAGGGCCTGTTGTTTAAACTTACAGTATTCATTCTGGAGCCAGTCTGTGGATGCAGTGTCATCTGGCAATCAGCTTGCTGTATTGTAAGATGATGTAATCCATCAAGGTGTTTTTTTAAACAATTACATTCTTGCTACCAGAATTATTTTAATAGATTGCTTTGTGACATTAATGCTATATTGCTACTTAATACATTACAACTGTTGCACCAAAGACAAAATACTTTCTCAGGTGATAAGTTTATAATTTTTTCTAAGCTCTGTGTTTGCATTTTATGAGCCACTGTGCAGTCTTTTGGCTTCTAATAAAACCTGAAATGCATTGGCGCCCAATGGTGCACATGAAAGCAAAACCCACAATGGCGTTGACTCGGCATCAGCCAGCAAGCAACATTTCACGCCACCATCCCATTTTCCAGCCTCGCCCTCCTTGAAAAAAATGCATTTTTCCAACTTTCTCTCCCCTTGCATGGGACAGCTCGTCTTCTTTGAGGAGAGTCTAGTTGGTCAAGAAATACTTAAAATTTTATTACCCCCAATCTCACCATTATAATGGCAACAGTAAAAAAGACATGGTTGGCCATAAATCTGGTGATTGTGTCTTCAGGTGAGGAAAAAAAGTTTGATTGGATGGGTCCAAACACTCACATTGTTGTTCACACTGAAAACACTTTAATGGTACACAGTTTTTTTTTTAGCTTTTTTTTTATATAATGTGTTATGAACCTGCAGCATGACACTTCCTATGTATCCAAGAAATGCAAGGAATTGTCTTTTTTTGTTTGTTTGTTTTTTTGGTGGACATGTTGGTTTCCAACAAGGTTTTGGGCATCTGTGTGTAACAGGGTAGGTTTCCTCACAGAAGTGCATAAATAATAAATATGCATCCAGAAAAGTAAAGAAAATCTGTCTGACTAAAACTGAAACTGAAATTAGTCATAACAATTTGGTTTCCACTGTTAAACAGAAGCCTCTTTGTAACATTTGGGCATATGTTCAAGGTTAGGTTGTTCTGGGATCCCTTTATTTGTCGCCTTTCCAAAATATCCTCTACAACAGTGTAATGATGCATTTATAAACTGTAAAAACAGAACAAAAAAATGAAACACTCGCCTTCATACAGGCAGAAATGAGATTACTGACCAGTTGCATCTGCACCTGATCTTCAGCTTGTTGCCTCAACCTTAATCTCTTCAAATAAACTTGTTTCTCTTGTAAATGTGTTCACTGACTCAAACACATTACACCTGCCACCAATCTTTTCACACCAGCTACACCCATCAGATTTTGGGAGCACATATTTCACCACCTCCCCCGCCTGATCACAAATCACTCTGTGCCCTCTGTCATGAGCCTCGCCGATTTCTTCATCTCTCTCTCTCTCTCTCTCTCTCTCTCTCTCTCTCTCTCTAAAATGACAGGCTGTGCCAAGTGTAAGTGATTCAGCTGACTCACAAGCAATGTGGGTTGCCAACTACCACCCTTCTCACTTCAACGCACATACTCTTATACAAAGGTAGAATACAGAGGAAGGCAGAGAAAAGAAATGATTAAAAAGAGAGCTGAAGGGAATGGGGAAAATATTGCTGTCACAACTACTTATAGATTTCTATTTTAGATCAGCAATCAATCACTACGAGTACAAAACAAGTCAAAGGATTCGTATAAATGTACAGTACAATCAGGAACTCGCCCAGAGTCTTTTTCTGTCGTCTCTCTATACATCTGTTCTTTCTACAGAAGCTGCAGTCTGGCAGGAGTGGCTACAAATTAATAATTTGCTCCCCAGAGACACAAGACTGAGTCACTCCTTCAATTACAACTGGTAGAAAGTAAACACAGGAGCACATAAAGGCAGGCACAGAGCTCCCCTGGGGTAAACCACCGCCCCCTTTTTACACAAAGACACACAGGCATGGCGTATCACACAAGAATACACACAAGAACACACAACCTACCTCTGTACGTACTCCATATTAGAGAGACCCATTTCTGCCTGCCAGAAACAGGGTCACCTTTGAGTTTTTTTACCTCCTGTTTTCCCGCAATTAAAGCTGTTTTGTTAAGCAAAACTTTTTTTAAAAAATTTAATCTATTTTTTTTTATGTTTTCATGAAAGATGAAGGCTTTTTTGAAGACTCAGAAAGTTATTTCCAAGGATGTTTTTCAGTGTGCAAAGAGTGGTTATTATGCCTGTAGTGAGATACAGTGTACAATATGAAGTCCTGTGATGAATACGTGCCAGGGGAAATGAAAAGTGTGCATGCTGTTTTTAGCTAATGCCCTACTATCAAGTCATGGAACACTGGTCGCTAGGCCTCATTAGCTCCAAGGGACAAGGTTGTCACCCTAACAACACACACATGCACGCGTACACTCCACGTGACTCAACACATGTGCATGTGTGTGTGTGTGATATCAAGGTGGACATTAATCATCTCTATTGTGCACAGGCGGCCATTTACTATGAGGTAACCCAAGGTTATCTGTGCAGTGGTAGGCCAACTACAGAATTACACCCTAACACACATATGCACACACCTGCACTGTTACAGCACCTGCACAGCTGGCCTTAATGGATTTTAAATTGTGATGATGGTATCAGAGAGGATCATGTCAACTCACACTGTAATAGTCGTAAAAACCAAAGCTTCACACATGAAGCTTATTATTAACTTGTTCACATCACTGGTGATTCACTGAAGCTGTTGATTAGATTTAGGTGTTACATTTTTTGCCTTTTTTCGGGAATGTTTGACATTTTTTGATTTGTTCAATTATTGAATTCACAAATGCATGAATGTGTTTTGGCCTTATAGTTTTCTGTTAAATGCTTTTTTATGTAGCTTCTCCAACTTGGCCTAAAAAGATGGATATTGAAGGGTTAAAACAGTTTTTTTAAGCAGTACAATGTCACATAGTTCATACAGGTTGTATATTCATACAGTGTAAGTCTCTTTAAAACACATATATTGACTGAAATGATAAAACTGATGAGATGTATTATTTTTATTGAACATTCAGTTTTAAAATTGTGAATGCCTTGGTTCTTATTCTGCACACATCTCTATGAATCTCAGCATATTCCTATCATATTTTCTTAATTTCTTCTTTAATTCCTTAATTGCTACCTTGTAAAAAACAGAAGAATTTAGTTAAAGGGAAAGTTGAATCTCAGTTTAATCTCAAACTTTTTATATGTGTTCATACTGTATATGCAGATAAGAACACAAACTGAAAACTCCACGCACTTCAATCCAGCTCAGCAAGACAGATTCAGGCAACCCACAAACTGGGAGCTTGCAATCATACCCACACCAACCCTGAATTTCACCACCTCTGATCCACCAGAACGTCCACCACTCCCCGGCCCCAAACGCCCACCCCACCCTCTCGGTTTATAATCAGAGTTGCCGAGCTAAGCAGAGTGAAAGCACAGGAAAGACAGTGGGGGCCGGTGCTCGACCCCCATTCAGTGCAGTCGGAGGGCCAGCCCGGGCCCCGAAAGCTCAGATTACATCCCACATAATGAGAGGCCTGGCTCAGCAGGCTCTGCCTCTCTTTCTCTCCCTCTCTCTCTCTAACACACACACACACACACACACACACGCACACACACACATAGACAGACAGACCCACTGCAGCATTATTGCTGAAGTCCTGTTCTGTTCTGTTCTTCTCTCTGGTTACTACACTGACATTTGCCAGCACAGCTGCTTTACATGTCACTGTATGGCAAAGGGAAATTGACACAAACCTGGTGTCTCTGAGTGTGTGTGGGTGTGTGTGTGTGTGTGTGTGTGTGTATCTGACTGTGTGAGGGTCTGGTAGTGATAGTAGTAATGCTATGTCAACACCAATGTGGACAAATTGCATAATGCATGTTTGTTTAAAGTTTTCCCCTCAATTCACAAACCAGAATTTTCTCTTCATAAAGAGACGGGCACATGTGTTGATTTCTGACATCATCTCCATCATCATGTACAAATCTAATATGATGATTGATGATGATCAACAGTGCTGATGCACAGGAGTTACTCTTCTCCATGGCTGGATGGCTGTCACACCAACAATTTGATTTGGAGATGAATCAAAAGATAGAAGAAGAAAAAGGGTCTTACTTTGTGATCGGCTTTGAAATTAACATTAGCTTGTCAAAACAGTCAAGTATACTCCCCACCTGTGGGTGGCAGTATTGTGTAATTTTGTTATCTGTCAACTCATTAAAAACAAAAGATGAAAAAGGAAGAAAAGGTCATTTGATTGTTTTGGCATTTCAGCATGGACAGCAAACACTTATTTGGAAATGTTAGAATGACTAAAGTCCTATTTGATGTGAAAACTGCAATGAAGCAGGTAAGATAACATAAGCCTTTATTTATCCATGAGGGCCGATTAGTCCTTTTAGATCAGGTGTCGAGCCAGCGTGACATACAGAAAATTAAAAACAAAAAAAAATATGTTGCCAGTGTTGTGTCCTAAATGTGGCCCGTTGGTGGTGCTAGAGGAAATTAGAGGTGATCATTAAAGTCAAGTGCCTGTGAATGCCAATCCAAAATTATATGGCAATCAATCCAATAGTTGTTAGGACAGAACAGACAGCAAACAAGGCTGTACTCCACAATTAGTGGCTCAGTTTGCTTTGTATCACAGCCTCCCTCATGAGTTCACCGTAGCGCACAGAGACACGCAGCAGTAAACACACAGATAACTAAACGTGAGGTGAATAGAGCCACGGTGAACAGTTTGTCCTCTTTTGAGCCCCTCTGACGAGGTCCTTACAAAACCATATTGAAACATGGTCTTTTCTGGAAGCTCCATGTGTGCAGTGTCGTGACAAAGCCCAGCTCCTTCGCAAACACACGCACACACACACACACACACACACACACACACCCATACACACAAACACACAGACAAATCCATTCAGTGCACAACTTGCAGCCTACTCACTCACATGCCGTGTAGGCTGGCATTGTGTTTATTGCTCAGTGCTTTCAGAGCACCAAGGCTATTAGCATTGTGAGAAGCTGTACTGGGGGCACAGCGAGTGTGTGTGTGTTTGTTAGTGTGTGTAAGTGTCTTGGTGTGTCGGTGCGCCTATATGTGCCCAGGGGCATGAGCTTATGTTTGTAAATAGAACAATATTACATCTCCTTTTTTTTTCCCAAAGCGTGCACCTTCTATGTGCTTTCCCTCTGGAGCATGTGTGCGTTTATGTGTATGCGTCGGTGTATTAAAGGGAGTGAGTGAGGTCACAGACTTTCGCTACAAAGGCACCCAGCCCAAGGTCTACTAGAATACAAGCAGCCTTTTGTAAAGGCCATGTGTGGAGTGCTCTGTGCTGCATTACAATGGATCTGAGAGAGAGAGAGAGAGAGAGACATAGAGAGCAAGGAAGAGAGAGAGAGTGAGAGAGAAAGGCTCAAACAACTTGTATTGATTTAGCAGGAAAGTTCCACCTAACGCCCCATCCGCTGTTACTGCTGCCAACAGGAAAGCAACAGCACCTGCCTTCTCTGTCATTTGGGGAATTGTTTTTCGGCACATTATGTGGCATAGTGATGTCTTGTACAGTTCTGTTGCCCCAGGGTTGCATATTTCCACCCCCTTGTTTACTCTGTGTGTTTACACTTGGTTTTTTTTATTATGTTGATGCCACAAGTGTTTTGATTCCTGGATAATCTTTTATCACATATGTGATACATATGTGTTACATATGTGTGTCCATGTGCATATCTTAACAGTGAGCATTTGCTTTTGTGACTGAGTATATGTGTTTTTTATATATCCTGCACATGAGTAGGTGTGTTTACCTGCCTTTTCTTGTCTATTTCAACCATGCCGCAGGAGAGGATACATCAAGCTCATGCAGAGCAGGAGATGGGCACACATGTCCACACACACACCATATACACGCTCATCTTCCAATATAACCTGCCCTGGATGGCTGGTTCGCTCCAGGGGAGTGGTCATCATTTATTGATGGAGCAAAGCTATAAACAGCCCATACGTCAGACTTACGGAAACCATGTGAATGCAAATAGTGCAGCAGGGCCATTTTAATGCCAGGGATTCACACCGGTATGTGTCACAACAAAGCCCGGTTGGTGCTGGGGAGGTCGGGTGAAGGGGTCAGGAGCACAAGAAAATGCCCCTGGGTTGAAAGACATAGTGTGTGTGAATGCACGTGTTTGTGTATGTGTTTTTATAAATTAATACGTAACATGTGGGGGGCAGATGAGGATAAGGAGATGGATAATAGATCGGAGGTTGTGCGCGGTTAATTTACAGCATTTTGTGTCTTTGTGTGTGTTTTGTTTGCGTGTTTTCTCTGTTACATAACAAGTATTCTAGGAATGCAGTGTTGGGTTAAAGGTCAGCTACCCCTCTGTTTTTTTTTCTGTCTTTTTAAGGGCAGTCTGATAGACTGACTAACCAACCAATTATACACTCTGCACCTGTAACTGAAGGTCCTCACACATGAATAAAACAGCTAAATAATGAAAAAGTTAAAGAAGTTGCCTAAAATAATGGAAACATAATTACCAAGTCATTTTCAAAAGTTAAGATGTATTACATACTGTAGGTATAATATGCGTGCTAATCCACAAACATAGATGTTAACATAAAAGCTCCCACTGTCTTTTATTCATCCACTTTGGATGTTACTACTCCATAAATACAGCCTTCACAGAAAACATTTTTTGAGGTCAAGTTTAACTGTAAATGATTGGATAAATCCAAACACAGTCCAGCATAATTTTCACTGTACTGCAGAGTAAAAACTCAAGGTCACAATAAGGCAAGCTTTTAGCCGGACAACAAAAAATCTTCTCAAAAATTTCAAAAGCTACATATTGTTTATGAGTGTGGACTATTGTAAGACTCATATATATGTACTGTACTCAGAGCAACATAAATCTCTTGCCACAGGGAAATGGAGAAATCTTATTAGGTCATATTGTTTAAGAAAAGTTTATGTCCGTTGTTCTGTGGAGAGCAGTTCTCCTTTTCTCTGTGTTTCCTGGTGACCAAACTGAAGGTAAACAGCAGAGCCGCTGCAACCTTTCAGCTCCCTTTTCTGTCCCGAGGCAATATCCTGAGCAGATGAGCCTTCTAGAGGGATAATAGACTCTGCATGTGCACGCATATGCATGTGTGTGTGTGTGTGTGTGTGTGTGTGTGTTTGTGTTTGTTTGACTCAGTGAGAAATGGAGGCTCTGGCAGACAACATCAAATGCCATCTGCTGCTCACCTCATAAGTGAGGTACACACAAACCACAAACACACCTAAGAACAAAACTGTTAAGTCTAAACACACATTATATCACATGGTTACCTCCTCCTCTCCTGTTAATGCCTCCCCGTTACCCCTCCATACATACATCCAGGTGACTAAATGCCAACGTGTCTGCTCATCAAAGTCGACTGTGGCTGGAGGTTGAAATTATTGCTGTTCTGAAAGCTGATTTAGGCTCACAACATTAGAAACGCATTAGAGAAGATGGTAGAATGGACGATTGCCATATGGAAGAGGGACAAAATCACATCACCTGGCAACTTCACACATCAGAGGATACGATACACACAACTCATCCTGAAAGCATTTATTGTCTTTAGGATTGTACAACACACCCGGATGTGGGATTATCACAGATGTTTTACTGTTTCATAGTATTTTGTATATATTTATCAATTTGACTCATGTGGAGACACAATGTTCTATTAGAATCAACTGGGACCATTTCATCCAAAGTAAAACATTGGGGAATATGCATTGTAACTGTCTCTGCCTGCTATCCAATGCACTGACAAGAGCAGAGGATGCAATTTATAAACACTCACTGAAAGGCATTTCATCAGTGCAAATATACAGCATTCGTGCAGTCATATCACAGACCTTATGAATGAATCCACTAACTTTTTCACCCTGCGGTCAATTCAAACAGCCTGTTAATGATAACTGTTTCACTTTGGGGCATCATTAAGAACCGGCAACTTCCATTCATTCCTCATGGCAAGAGAACTGCTCTTTCTCTTCATCGTATGTTAGTATTTTAATCCCAGTTTTTCTTTTTTCTTCTCTCTTTCCTTGTTGCATTTTTAAACGCAGCCGTTTTTTTTCGAATGGTGTTTGCCAGGATTGGCTCAGTGTCTCAGTTCCTCTCTCTGACCCGACACACTCGCTGACTCTGAGCCAGTGTCTTTTCTCTCTGCAGCAGGACGCAACAAGATCAGAGGTCAAGTGTCATGTGATTTGGATGTTTAATACACACTGACATGCTGCCTAAGCTGCTCAGGACGAAAGCACGACGTCATGGGATCGGCCACACATAAATGCGCGCACACACACACACACACACACACACACACACACACACACACACACAAACACATTCGCACACAAGCTTTGATTAGACGTGAGCTGCACGTGAGGATTTCAGCTGTAACCAGCTTAGAGGCATTTGCCTTGCAGCCAACACACATTGTATGTTAAGTAAACACACATATTTGCACACACCCAAAGGCAATCCCACCTCACAGAGGCCCATCTGTGGAAAATGTCATCTACCTTGCTTTTTTACCTGTTGATGACTTATCATCAGTTCTCTAAAAAAAATGTAAAAGGACAAGTTATTCACCCGTGCAGCCCAGCTTCCCTTCCACACAGCGGCTCTTATGTTCAAACAAGACCCCTGCTCTCTTTCTGCGAAAAATGTTTTCGACTCAAATGGTAATCCAGCAGAGGAAAAAAAAAAAGAAAACAGGTTCATGACTTTTCTGCCATTCAGATGCAATGGGAGCCTTTTCTGTAACAAATGATAAAAGCATAGATTAATATTCATACTCTATCAGGGTGGAAAGACACAAACTGTGGAGAAAGGAACCTGCCTGCAATCCAAAAATAGTCAGACTGCAACTTCTCTGTCCTTCTCTGACAGGCCCAGGCATTTCCCTCCACTTAAAGTGGTGAGTACTTATGTAATACTTCTCTTTAAATAAGGTCAGAGACATAAGCCTCATGATATGCACTTATGTGTTAAAGTGCTTGCTGAAAACAAGCAACACTGTTTTGCATGTGGTTCAGTATTCTGTGTAAAATGTTGCTCAAGAAAACATCGGGGTTGGGGGGGCTGTCATTTCAGAGACATGATAATATCGTGTTCTAGAAATCAATAAATGATAATAAATTATTTTTTAACTTTATACAATTCCATTGATTGTGTCTATTGAGGGAATCATCTTTAGGAAACGATGATGCACAAAGGAAACTATTTGATGTATATGTTTCTAAGCTACCCCACTGACCCCCTGTGCTATATTAAGGTCCCTGTAAATGACATATTATGTAAGGGCCGACATTACTCAGACACTTCAAATGTTGTCATAAACAGGAACAGATGCAGGAAAAAAACACCACTCCTCCCTCCCACTTCATAGAGTGGAATTAAGTTTATTTTAACGGTATCATGAAACAGGAATATAAAAGGAGCAAGAGACAATAGAGTTTAATTTTCTTTGTTAATTAATTTTATTAAGATGATGGATCAGGTAGTTTTCTTCATATAAAAAGATGTTTTCATATTTTGTGTGGAAAGTCTGACATGTAAACCCTCACTCTTTGGTGATGTTGTGAAGAGGTACATATCAATCTGCATATGTATGATTATTTGTATTTGTTACTTTATTTCATTTGGCTTTTATTTCCCTTTATTCCAAAACACTGCGGATAGATGCTTGGAAAAATCAGCATGGTATCAGCACTATGTTCAAAAGGTTAGAATAATATATCACTGCATTAGCTGACAACAGGCAGCTGTTTTCATTGAAAAGGTTGGAAAGGTTGTAAAAGCCCAGTGCCAGCTCACTGCTCGGTACCAAACAGGAGACAGAAACCATAAGCTACTTGCTGGAAATTTTAATAACATAAATCAGTGAGGGGTATTTTACCTGCAATTCCTCTCACCCTATTAAAAAAACAAATTCCCCATAAGTTTGACAGATTCATGGTTATTGCCTCTGAGTCTAAATAGTTCTGTCTGTGCTCGTCTGTGTAAAATAGATCGTGAAACTGGACTTGGAGAAACAACTACGACATCAAATAAACAGTCCAAACGAACTTTCTCCGTCTTGAAGTCTCTATAATGGATAGTAGTCTAGCACTCCCTCCAGTGTCTGCAGAGCTTAATAGCATTTTCAGCACAGACTTGCATCCGTTGGCCCCTCAGGTGCCACAGCAACGGGGGCAGTGAAGTCATTGTCGCCGTAAGCAGAAATGCTATTTACAGTGACTGCAGCCATGTGGTCTGTGTCAATGAGGAAAGGCCTGGTTTATTTTCTACATGAACAAAAACAGGCTGGCTTCTGGTTGACTTTCTACCACACATGCGCTCAGAGGTTTGATGAATAATATAAAAATCATATACACAAACCAATAGTGCAGAAAACATATCTATACATACATCAATAGCATTTTTGTCCTCGTTATTTTTAATCATAAACGTAAAATATAATGTATGTACATGTGTAAACAAGGAAAACATATTAGAGGTGAATGTATTTTTGTTTTCCATAAAAAAAAGATAAAGCAGGGGAGCTGTTTAAGTTAAGTAGAAATAAACTATCATAAAAAAGGTAAAGATGTATGTTCATGAAGTTTGAGTCAGTTCTATAATGTTTAAAGTTGTTGGTGTTATTTTTTCCATTAGAGCAGAGGAGGTATCAGTGTCCAGTTTTCAGTTTTACTGTTCAGAGTTGAAATATTAACCAAAACATGCACACATCTGTTTTTTTAAGTGCATGGCATC
>JAQNCA010000011.1:6067560-6079060 GCA_029783725.1 Acanthurus tractus
GTCAATTTCATTAGAATTCTTTCAGCAGCTTCGGCGGCTGACCGACTGCGTCTATTGTCTTCACATTTCTCACGCAGGAGGCTACATCACCGTCTGCTGCGGGTCAACTCACCTGGTCGGATTCACACTCGCGCATGCAGGTGCTCATCGCATCCACCCAAAGGTTGGGGTTCAGGTCGTTCGGGCACAGACCTGCATGAGAGTACACAACTTTTGCCACGGACATGGGCATTGCTCTCACACGGCAGCTGTCCATGAGGAAGAATACACTGTAACAATGTCCAACAAGAAACCAAATCCATCGGGGAAACAGCATCCACCACATGTCCGGCGCGTAACAGAACGGACACTTAACAAAAAGTAAAAATCCAACAACTTCAACCGACTGTTAAAACTTTAAAAAATATTTTGATTACGTTCAAACCGCCGGGTAATTAATTTTAACCAGTGCAATCGGAGGAGCGCAAAGAGGAGCGTGCGGGACCGGTGTCGACGCGGAGAGCTCTCCAGGTTAGTCGCTCCACGTTTAATAGTAGCGAGAGATTAGGGCTGCGGTGTGCAAACCCACTTAAGATCTAACTACATGAATTACAGTGGCCTGTCTACCCGGACAGCAAATCCCAGCTGAGTTACAGTTATGATCAACTTAATTAAAGAAAAAAAAAAAAAAGTTCGCCAACAGTTTGCAGGCGCTGTTAGGGGACTGGCGAGACACCTGTGCGTAAGGCGCTGGCTGCCTTAACCCTTCACTTGCAAAGTCAGTGCAAAGGGGGAGATATTTAGTAATGCTTCAAAAAGTATAGTGGATTTTTATTATGACACTATTAAGGTTTTACTAAAACATTTTGAATGTTCACAAATTTTAAATATAGGTGGAAAGATACAAGAAACTACGTGAAGCGAATAAAACGAATGTATAATGTATCATAATTACACGGCCCCTTTTATCAGTGTTAATGGACCTCATCTTACATTTCATTGAATCGTTATTATAGTGTAGTATTTTATTTTAAAATATATAGGCTGTTATCGACATGTAGGTTTTTAAAAAAAACAATCTTTCTTATCATATCCAGTTAAAACACAACAGACTAATGTTTGACAATATTGTGCACTATAATACTTGAACAGTGATAATATTAACACTTAACACTGTTCCCTGTAAAAATCTCTGCTGTGCATCTGAACAAAATGTCTCCAGAAGATGGCACCCCAGCTCAGTGCAGTTATTCCAACACTTGTAACCCGCATATCCTGTTCTGCTTCGGTTACAGTACTGCAGTATAAGGTTCTGTTAAAGTACTCGTGTAAATTTAAGTACAAAACTGTTAACAATATCTTTCATTAATTGATAGTTACTTGTCAGTGGCACGGCATTAATTCTCCTAAGTAATTCAGGTGTTGTAATTCAGAAACAATCCATTCTCCTTTTTGATTTTTTTTTCTTCCTCTTCTTTTTTCACTCCAAAGCTTTCCGTGCCTCAAAAACTCCACATTCAACAGCGGCCAAACTGTCCGGATAGGTGATAACAAGTATACTAATACACCAGATGGTGGCGCCACAACAGCCACTTCTGAGCTTTCCGTTGAGAGTTATTACTTTTTAAATCATTAGCTAATCATAATGGGTTCAATTTCTGCCTTACTGGATGAACATTTTGCATATTTCTTATATCCGACCTATTTTTGGTTAATTATTAAATATTGTGTAATGACACAAAATGCTGCTAACAAAGAATAAATCACATGCTGCAGTTTAAAAAATACAGCAAGTTTATTGGACTGCCATATTCACTGGACTGTGGTTGATTCTTTATTTATATATGATACTTCAATCGTATTGTTTTTAGACTAAATCAAGTGATGAAACTATTTTCTTTTCGGAAATTGATGTGGTACAAAAGGATGTTGTAAAATGCAAACATTTCCCTCTGTCTGAGACAAGCTGACTGAATATCAAAATTTAAATTAAAACAATACATATTTAATTTCATCAAAACATACTGCAAGTATGACATCATCCTGACAAATGTACTTTTGCATTTCAAGTATTGTCTGCACTGGAATATTGTGTCATGGGGTGAATGCTAACAAATAAAGGAAAAACTCTGAGCAGGAAACAAAAAGAAATACAATTTTTTCAAGGCTCATAAGGCTCATGCTTTCACAATGTTGATATGTAAGAAGTCCCAAGTAGTACAGACGGTTTGATATCATGCTGTGGAAGGCCAGTTTGTTCCCCAATAAACCAATTCCAGGAAGTGTTGCAGACAAGGGGGCTTCAAAACAAAACAAATAGGCCGGTGGTCTGTTCTGCCCGGAACATGGACGTTTAAAAGAGGGAAAAAAAACAGAAAAAATCCAACTACGGATTCCACTGGACAATGCCACAGCCTAACAGCCATTTCACAACACCATCAAGCTCAAATCAAACAGCTTCTCCTGGAGTTAAGAAACTAGCTTTCTTAAAAACAACTTCCTAAAAACATTACATATTTTAGTGAC
Source organism: Acanthurus tractus (assembly GCA_029783725.1). Classification (NCBI taxonomy): domain Eukaryota; kingdom Metazoa; phylum Chordata; class Actinopteri; order Acanthuriformes; family Acanthuridae; genus Acanthurus; species Acanthurus tractus. The sequence goes on from JAQNCA010000011.1 coordinate 6,070,066, forward strand.
CTTAATATGTGTGTGTGTGTGTGTGAGAGTGTGTGTGAGGATGAAGTCTGTGCTTCCCAAGCTGAGTCCCTGCTGAGCCCAAAGAGGCCCAGTGTTCTCTAGGCCAGACCTTGCCCAGACACAGGCACACACTTACACACACACACACACACTCAGGTAAGACTCATACACACACATGCACAAAAAAATCACAAGTATGAGTGGAATATGATAAAGGAAAAATAGTAAAAAGTATTTAAGTGGCTATATATTAAAGGTTTACAGGGATATCCTCTAATAAAATGGGAGTGCAGATTTTATTCTTATTCAACAAACACACACACACACGCACACATACATGCACACCCTCAATTGCCTGCAAATGCACAAACACAGTCAAGCTGTGTTTTCGGTGTCTGTTCACCCACTCGCCCCCTCAGGCCCTCCACCCCTAACCTTCACCCCTCAAGACCCTGCATTCCCAGCATAGCCGACGCTGGGGCTACGGGGCATGTCACATATTGAATAAAGCCACACGGTGGACCCCACGCAGGGCGCTCTGACAGTCTATCTGCCTTCAGCACATGTATTGTCTGCAAACAGACCTTGACTTTGACCTTCTCTGCGCACCCTCGCCGTCTTTCAGAGCCCAGTTCAAAACAACTCAAGGGAAGTCTTCATTAATGTTTATTTTCCCGCACAGGAGATGCTTTCATATACTGCACCATAATCATGTTATCCTTGGTGATTGCAAGCATCCGCTGACAAAAGCAGAAATCAAAAACTGCTTGTGTAATAATGTCTGCAGCTTTCAAACATGAAGCTACATTGAATTTTAATAAACTTGTTCAGTACAATTATTGCTTGATCAGGCTACATCGAAAGATATGTAATAGGGAAATGGCTTCTTCGCTTATTGGGAATATCGAAACTGGTTGGGCCTTCCTCCAGCTCTTGCCCTTATACATACTGGAAGTTATGTTTCATTGGTTTCTCCTTTCATTAGAGACAGTTTGACACAATGACACAAGGAGGCGATGAGGTAGGATGGTACAACACAACAGACACTGTATATGTCACCGGCATTTTCTAAATTCGGGCACTGCTTCTTTCCCTACAGGATTGGATTGTGCACTGCCGCAAGCTAACTGGCTGCTGGCTGAAGCTTTTTATTGAACAGACTATCAGAGTAGCATCGATTCTTTCATCTTACTCTCCACTAGAATATGATTAAGTATAATTTGCCAAATATTTAACTACTCCATCATACAGTGTGCTGCATGTGTGTGTCTGTGCAGCTTCAGTGAGAAGTTGCCGCTTCATTATTTGAGGACAAATCACTCCATTGTGGTTTTAGTGCTGTGGATTAATGACTTGTTATATTCATTCGGAATTAATGGCGCCACAGATAAAAGAGGCATTAATCTTTCACGCGGTTCCAGTTTCTTGGGACATGCTGCATATGAATTACTGTACATCTTACTCCACCATTAATCTCTGAGTGGCTTTACAGTGTCATGCATGCATTTGTGTTGTAAATAAGTAGCTCTGTATATTGGATTTGTGCATTAAAATGCCTGTTAGAGAGGGGCACAAATTGCACCAAGGGCCATAGTCCAAGCACATCGGCCGAGGCACGTACTTGTGAGTAACGTCGCCTTGTGCCTCCATTTCTAAAATGCTCTTAGGGGTTCTTGACCATGCAGGTCCACCAGCTTCTCTTGCCCATGGCTGAGGCCTGGGAAGCTGGTGGAGCTGGTTCAAAACAATGAAGGTGTTATGACTGTTCATACTAAGCTTATTATGAGTGTCTCACTGCAGAACAAAGGAGAGAGACACGTCCAGCCACAGCAGGGCCCTAAGCTGATTCCTCAGCCCCAGTCTAGACACACAACACAACATGCCGATGGACAGACATGCAGGCATACATGCACAGCTTCACGGCCGTCCGGTGGAATGATATTCTGCTTGCTTTCCATCGCTTTGTCCCCATATTTAGATTTTGCACGCACGCAAATGCACATTTAACTTTCTCAACACCATCTTGCTCAGATTATGCAATGTGCGCGCTCAGCAGATTGTCTGAACATCTGCTCGCCACATGAACACCATTGTATTCATTTCGCCGAAGAGGTTAAGGATTTCACAGATACATGAGTGTGTCAGTATGACCGTAACTTAGGTGTTGTTTATGTTCTTTAAATCACAAAGGGAAACATAACAAAGTGTCTCGTAATGCAGGTCAAAAGTGAATGGACAGGCCAGAGACAAAACCACAGCTGGACAGCACAACAATACTGGGCTCTGAAATATGGAACATTTCCAGAAATGCTTTTTAATAGTGTCCATAATGCACATAAATGGTAATAAAATGATATGTTAACATTTTAAACCAGTCAGTGAAAATGTGTATGTGAGCAGAAAACAGCATATCTTAGTACTGGAGTTTGCAAGTGTCTGTGTAAGTAAATATCCACCTTTATTTGACGTCAGCGGAAAATATATTTTGCAGTGAAACAAATGCCTTCACACAAAACACTGTCAGTGTTTTCAATGCCGGGGTTTCTTTACAGGCAGAGTTTATCATTTAAAGTTAAATTACTGTCAGTATCACAGTGAATTATATTTGTTTTTCAAATTAAAAGCATGGAAGGGATCTCCATACTGCTACCTGTTAGAGAAGAAGAAGAAAAATCAGCCTTTAACTAAATACTGATGATAAGCATACATTTTGACAGATATTACCATGACAGATATTACCATGAATAGGACCACCTCTTTGCTGATGGGTTAGAAAATGTAATCAAACTAAAACATATTGCTTTACGTAATAATTGATGTGCAGGTCGGAACAACAAAATTTGTGTAAATATCCTTCAAACTCTGCGGCACTTTTAAAATCCCTTTTTTTCCACTATTCAATAATGAAATCATAAATGCAATAATAGCTATGAAAAATGAATTTTAAAGTGAATTCTGTCATACAAATGAAAATCATTCACCTCAAAAATTGTTTTGTAAAAAACTGTTAATTTTCCAATCGTTGACCTGCATGAAAATTGTTCTTACTGAGTTAATATCAAAAAATTATCTTTATCAATTTGTTAGCATAAGTTTACCTCCAGAGTACTGAAGGTGCATCTGACTTCTTTACATGCATCCTGACAGGTGTGCATTTAAGTATAATGATTCTACTGTATGAGAAATTATCCAAACAGCAGCTTTTCAAATACTTTTCATAAATTCATTCAACCCAAGCTAATACAAGCAAGTTATCCTCTTCTTATTACTTGAAGTGGCCGACCCTCAGATTCAACAGTCTGTCTCATCTAATGCCAATATTTGCTCTTCTGCTCCCTCTAGTGGCTTAGAGCTGAAACACATCATTAAATGAATCACATCCCTCCACACACATGCAGGTGCACAAACAAAATAAAACCTGCAACAAATCTATACAAAACATGTAGCTGCTGCTTCATTTAAGTGAGAGTGAAGAAAACTTGCATCTCAATATGCTCGTTACATCAGCCAGATGGACTTCATATGCTTTTAGAAACAAACATGGTTAGTTTGAAAGACAAAGAAAGGAGATCAAGTAATTCATCATGCTTTTATCAAAGAACAGATACAGGTCTCAAGAACAAAAAAACACAACTTTAAGAGTGCCTTAGATTATTTCTACAAGTACACAGAACGTACTGTTTATAAAAATATCAGACTCTGAATGCATAGGTTAAGTCAAACTGTATTCTGCTTTTTCTAGAACAAGAAGCGAACCCCACAAATACAACGTTAGTTATCTCCTTTCCACAGAATCCAAACAGATCCTTTAAAAACTCATGTCAAACGTGCTGCTCACACTCACCCGCGGCACCAAACGGTCAGGGAGCTTTTCCTCCACACACTGTCCCACTTCCTTCATCATCAAGCTCCTGGCACAGCTTCACGTAATAAAGCGTTAAACATAGATGGAAACATAAAGTTAAGTACTCTCGGTAGTCTCTTCTCCTCACAACAAAACTTTCTGGAAACACATTCTTTGTTTTTCCTTTCCAACATTGCACTTGGCTTCAACAAAAGCATCTCAGCACTTTTTTTTATCCCACTTTTGAACTCTTTCTTGCAACAATAGTAGACTTTTTTTTTGACACGAACACAACAGGCCTAGCTGGTTAAAAAACAAAATTATACAAATTAATAAAAAATATACCAGAAAACATACAAATACAGTAAGAGCTTCAAGGTATACATTTGAACAGTAAACAGTTACCACTGGGGTAAAAATCTTTTTGATTGGAGGACATGTGTAGTGGCTGCGTACTGCACTGCTTTAAATATATGAGCCCCAGCATTGAGAATTAAAAAGTGTCGATGAGAGCAGCATAAACATCACCCACACAACAAGGCTGTGTCTCTTAACCTGTCATGACACAGTTGAATCCTTCAAACACAGTATAACAATGCTTTTTTTCTTGACAGTCTTAATGTAAGTCAGACAAAAATACCTCTGATTAAGCTACAAAGTAGAAAACATTAACATCATTTTTTAATTTTAAATTAAAAAAAAACTTAACATTAGATCCAGACTGGCCTTGACAACCAAACTTGTCTATAGATTATTCTATGTTGCTTTCAGTACGTTTAAAGAAATTAAGCCACCATGTAGATAGCTTAGGTTTAAAGTAAGTTGACACAAAGATAATCACAGCAGAAATCATAAAATAGATTAGTGTTGCAGGAACAAGGGAGCACTTAATCATAAAACTAAGTGTCACAAACAGGCCGTCATTGCCTGTGCTTTTTAATATATATATATTTTTCCTCTTCCCTTTGGGGCTAACATACCTAACAAGGCTGCACTCTCTTCAGAAGTGATAGTTTATTCTGCAGTTAGTATCTTTGCTGGCTAAGTTAGTTTTTGGTTTCAGTTCTAATCACAGTTTAACAGAAGGACAGTAACTGAAGAAATCTGACAGAAGGCTAAACCTGTATGATAAATCAAATGGAAGCCTCACACACAACTCTGTTGGGACTCGTGCCTCGTTGCTCTGAAGTACTTGCATTATTAGTTAGAATCGATATAACTCAAAAATTTTAAAATAAATACTTCACAGTTGACAGTTTGAGTGTTACGCTGACAGAAGACGGAGAGAACACACTGCCGAGCAGCAGTGGCAACGTACCGTTTTGAGTCGCTGCACATTTATCTCTACAACATAGATGATGTTTTTTTTCTGACATTGAACGACACAGGAGGGAACAATTTAAACAAAAAAAAAAATTCCTTTCCACACTGTACGACTGCATGATGTAAATATGTAAAGAGACCAGAGCTCCTACTCAAAGGTCAGACCCAGTGTGGATACAGATTAAAGCATATTGTATGTGCTGTCAGCAAATAGAAGTACTATTAGTCCAAAGTCTCACCTGGTGTGAGATCAACTTTAAGAATTAGGCCAGTAATGGATGCCCTCTGCCAGAAAGACACTAAGGTTTATGCCTACAGCATGTATGAAAGTGTGTACGCCAGCTGGAACATCTGAAATCACTCTTTAGATCAATTTTCTAGGAACTGACGTTGCTGTGTGCAAGTCCACTCTGCTGCGACTCCACTTATTCTGCGGACTGATTATCAACGTTATCAGTAAGAGTTATGTAAATCCTTTTTCTGTCGTCCTCCGCCCTCAGGCCTATCAGACCATTTTTCTCTGTGATCGTTGTCCGCAGCCAGGATGGGGATGCGTCCATATAAGGCTATTGCAGAATCCCATTCAAGTCCAGTTGGTAAGGAAGACAAGCCGACGTCTCCCTCTGTTGTCCCACTGGAGCCTTGGCACAAAGTGCAGTGGGAGGAGAGTAAGAGATAAAGAGAGGAGAGAGGGGCCCAAATACTTTCGCACATAATCGAGGACACCATGCATCAGTAATCGCTTAGAACTGGTTGGGTACACTAAAGCGGCGGGAGGGCCAGAGGAGGACAGGAGGAGGACAAAAGCTACAGAACTTGAGAAAACAAATCCCAGTTAGGAAATTGGCGGAACACCAAAGCTGAACAAAGCTGTAACAGGGGACCTGGGCGGGCAACTACAGGGTTGCTACAGGAGCCCATCATAAGCAGGGAGACCTCGAGCTCTGTGAGAGCTCTAGTAGGTAAGGCGGGAGGCCTTCATGTTGTAGCAGGGTCTGTCTGTTAGGCCCCCTGTCCCAGAGAAAAGGGACAGACCCTCTGCTTTCTCCAACACAACCTCCAGCTCCTGAAAGTCCTGCAGTCGAGCCACATCCTTGTCCTGGAAAGGGAAAGGAAAAAAAAAAACAATAAACTAACAGATTCACCTAATTGTAATTCAGTTTTAAAAAGTAACAGCAGAGAAAGATCGTTTTAAATGGCTTAATGTACAGCAACTGTTTAATTTACTGTTTGGTCTACAAATGTCAGAGGATAGCTTTTAAGGTTAATGCATAATTTCCAAGAACCCAATTTGAAATCATCGGTCAATAATCAAATATTCTGCCAAATATCATATGGGAATCAGAAAAGCATAAAATTTCATATTTGAGAAGCTGGATAGCAAACATTTGGTATTTCTGACATTGACTTTTTTAAAAAATAAATTACAGATTAATAATAAAAATAATCATTTGTTGTGGATAATAATGGACCGACTTCTGTTTCATTGTTATTTTCAGCAGGGACCTACATGTCATTTTGTGTGGGTAATGACACAAAAATAGTGCTTAGCTTAGGTGATTAGCATATGCTAGGAATTTCAAACATATCTGTTATTTACTACACGCCGTAACTGCCTCACTTTTTTTTTCTCTGTGCCAAGTCTTGAACTTTCTTTTCCTCCTTAGGGAGTGTTTAAAAATCTCTGGTGAAAATGATGAATGTTTTGCCATTATAAGCAAAGTGCTGTTGAATCTCTGTGCACATTCACATGCATTTGCTGCAGCATATTGATGGCACAGGATGACAACATGAACTTGTGTTCAGTCTGCGGGCCTTCTGTCTCGTACCTTTCTCAGCATGGTGTTGGGCAGCTTGCGGATCTTCTCCACGTGCTCGGCACTAATGTCTAACTCACGGCAACAGACCCTCAGGAGGGACCGATAGGTGAGCTCCTGGCGGTCCAACTCTACCTCAATGAAGTCGTTCTCCCGTGCGTTTGGGTTCTGGATTCGCACCTTCAGCACCAGCTCTGGAAAAAGGGACCAGAGTGACTTTTAGCAAAGACATTGTGCCCCTTTAATAAGATGATGGACGCTACCGGAAGTGAGTTCAATTAAAACCATTTCACCATTTTCATGAACATGACAAACAGATACTTGCTCTGGGCCATAACTTTTCTACAACTTTGATCACCATGTGTTTAATGTTACATTGTGTTGTGAAGAGCTGCTGAAGATGGTCGTGTTATTGTTGCTAAGCCTGTGACAGTTTAACCATTATACTGAGAGAAAAGACTACATCCATTTACAAAGACTTTTTTTGTTAAAAGAGTCGGCTACTAACAGGTCAATACACAAAACTATTGTCATGTCACCGCTCTGACTGGTCACTGACTTGAAAGAACAACCAAACAAGAACAAACAAAGCCAGCAGCTTTACCTTCTAAACATAACAGCCTCAAACTTTGTGTCAACAAGGCAACTTCAGGTCGTCACTGCTCCCAGCCAAGAAAGTTAAAAGATGTAACTCCCTGTTTAACAACAACTAAACCTTTCTCTATTTGTATACACATTAAATGAAAAAGATAAAATGTGTCAGTACATAAAACTGAGAGGTTAAGGAGGACAGAGCCGGGTTCATTTCTGTTTCCATCTGCTTCAAGCTTTTCATCTCCTGACTCTAGCTTTCTACTTCGCCAGACATTTCAGAAAGGTGCTAAAGCTCTTATCTAACAGTCACCAAAATGGCAAATGAGTGTACAGAATTATAATGAGCATGACTCGTCCTTATTTTCACAATACAGAGGCCGTTTGTTGAATCTTTACACATAAATGAATCAAAACTTTTACGTTCATACAAGTCGATAAGGGTTTTAGACATAACAGTACATGTGATTAGTCTCTCACCTTGCACATTGACAGGGAAGGTGCTGGTGAAGAAGAAAGGCTGGAAGGCTGGCATGGAACCACCAGCTTGACTGTAGCTGAGCTGTTGTGGGATGGACTGCTGCCTGCTCATAGTCGGGTTTGTGCCGGCCACCGGGGCTTGGACCTGACTTCCACCGCTGTTGGCCAAGCTGGGGCTGGGAGAGGGCAACGGCGGGGAGCACACCGTGCCGTTGTGTGTCACCGTGTGCGGGTAGTCAGCATGGTTGACAAGGTGTGGCTCAACTGACAGGTCCATGGGCACTGCGCAGTTCACTACAGGATGGTTGTGGGATGAGGCTGAGCTGGGGGACACACCATTTTGTTCAGTCACAGGAATGAACTCCCCAGCCTGGGCTGTGCTGTGGACGGAGGGGTTTGGGGAAGGAGTGGGGCCATCAGAGATCAAACTCTGTGGTTTCTGAGGCTCATGAGCAGGGGAAAGGGAGGCTGTATCACTCTGTGTGTCCTCATCGTGTTCTCCAGAACCATTCTGTGTGAGGTGCTGAGACAGGATGAGCTCCGCCTTGTTATCCATCTTGGAATACATGAAGGGTGGGTTGGACAGGTAGTTTGGAATGATTGGCAGCTCAGGCTCCTTGACTTCAGGCACTTCCTCCACTTCAACTGTAATAATAATGTGCATTAGAAGAATTCTTTCCATAAAAAAAAACTCAAACTGACAACCTATGCAACTAATATATGTATCTCATGCTAGCATCCACAAGAGACCTATATAATGACATGACAGAAAAAGGGAGCGGAAAAGTGAGAAAAGCTTAGTTTACCTCCTAAAAGTCGTTTAATCTCTGGCTTGGATGTGAGCTGTGAGGCCAGCTCATCCTTAGCTGTGAGGATTTCTTTGTCTGCTCCACAACTGAGTAAGTAGGACACGATGTGCTTATGGTTCCTCTTGCATGCC
>JAQNCA010000011.1:6100024-6110755 GCA_029783725.1 Acanthurus tractus
AATGTCTGCCTTCAGGATCAGTAATAGTTACTCCAAAGCCCCAAAAAATCTGTTGGGAACAGAAAAAAATGGTTTTAGGGACTGATAAGACCCACTGCATTTAAATGGACTCCCCATGATTATCTGTTTTCCATTATCTCCTAATGAGGCAGCTTCATTAACTTAAAATATCTGTTCTGAGTTTGACATGAAAGATTAACTGAAGTTTCACTTAATGGGACTTTCTCAGTGGATGGAGTTTGCCCACTTTGCTCAGTGTCCATCAGTAGCAACACCTTTTCCAAGGTCAGGAATTAACTCTCATGCTCATCTGTTGCAAGAGTTTGCTGCATCTGCTGCACTGGGAATCTTTCACACTTGGGAGGATTGGAGAGGTGGTTTTTTGCTGGACTTAACCTTATTTCCTTGGGAGTTTAGTTCATTTAGCAGAGTGTAAAAGCTTCTTTTGAACTAAAGTTTGATGGTGAAGGTTCACCTCAAACAGCTGGTCGGGGTTTCACTTTCAGCCAGCTCTGCTGAAAACTACATTAAAGTCTGAATGAGATGATGGTTGAGCACTTCGCCTTTTTCTCTTTTAAATCTCTAAGTGAAACAGAGCAGGTGAACTTTGTAGGTACAGATCAATGCAATACAGTGTAACTATAAAGTCCCCACTTTCCTCCTGTTCTCTGCATTGTGTGTTAGCTTCATCTTAACCTCCTTGCATTCATCAGGTCAAATATAGCCTCCTGTCCTTTTACATGCCTGTAGTTACACTGAGGTCTTTTTCTTTACCTTTATCTGTGAATCTGAGTGGCCTTTTAGTTTTGGTTTCTTTACTGTCTCTAATACATTCATAACACTGTAAGTTGCCCTTTAACCATTTCATATTAATTAGTTGAACTTGCACCTTAAGCTGCATATGTATGTAGACTGTGATGTGCTAAGAATAATCCTTCACGGAACAAGAAAGCTGCCAAAACAATATGACTGTAATGGAAAAAGATGAGAAGAGAAGAAACCCATCAGGGGATCATTGGTCTCCGTCTTCTTTACCAATCATTTAATAAATTCATGACCACGAAGCATCCCTGTATCAACTTCATCCTCTTTTCTACCTCTTACTCTTCTCATCAGCATCTGCCCTCACCCCATCCTCACACAAGCATCAAAGCTGTACCATCAGAGGTGTTACACAGCCACTCATTTGAATGTCAGTTTAAATTTCGAGTGTTCGAATGAGTCTGACACACTGAGAAGTATTGATGCATTGCTGTAAATTAAAGCTTTGTGATTGGACAAATGTTTTGCTTAAACTGAGTAATTACTGGCTCCTGGAAATTTTGTGGAGACCTGTTAAAAATCAAGAGACTCTTAAGGTAGAAGAATTGTGTACAATCAAGTATTTATTATTATTATTATTATTATTATTATTATTATTATTATTATTATTATTATTATTATTATTATTATTATTATTAATTTATTTATTTATTTTTTAAGTTGAGACTCTGGCTCCAAAACACACCGGTGCAAGTTGTTTGCACTTATATTAGAAGCATTTTTGCTACATTTTTGCACTTTGAGAGGAAGAGAAGATGAATTATCCATCTTTTTTATTATCATTGGCATCATCCATGATTTTGTGCACTATGAACCTGCACTCTCCTCTACATGTCTTTAATTTCCCTTTTCCTCCTTTTCTCTCTGTATCTTTTTTTCATATCTCCCTCATTTCTTGTCTTACCTAACATCTTTTTTTCTGCTCTTTCTCTCTTGGCCTTAACACATTTTCCATCTCTTTTTTTTCTCTCAACCTTTATCCTGCTCGTGCTCTCCTCCTGTCCCCTCTCTTTACCCTCTCTTTACCCTTAAATCTCACTCTGTCTTTGTCAGTGCAAACAGGACAGTGTGTGATTTTAATATGGATGCATCCTGTGCGCGAAGCATTGGCTTCAGTTTCTCTTCCTGGGCTCCCGTTGATATACAACATATGTGCAAAAGCTAAATATGGACAATGTTTCATGCGCCATTGAAGTTTGTAGTATAGCAATGCGACATTCTGATTTACTTTACTGTCTCACTGATGCCTTCGTAAATGTTTCTGGCACTCCTCTCCTGCGCTTTCCACCATTTGTTTCAACCTAATTCATCTTCCCACATGTTCTTAAGTTCTTTTGTCCGCTGTGCTGCCTCTCTCCATCTTTCCCCCCTTGCTCTTGCTCTCTAAGCTAGGTCTGTCTGTCAGCGATACTGTTACTGTATGAGCACAGACACAGACACAGCAAGGACAAAAGACAACATTTGCTACAAAGGAAGCCCTGGTGGCTTCTTGATCCAAGCTGCAACAAAGGCAGGGGCACTTGACAATCAACGGGTGCTCAAAACACCATTTGCAGCAAAGACGGCAGAGTCTCTTTCTTTCTGTCTGTCTCTTTCTCTCTCTCACACACACATGCACATGCACAGCAGGCTCCCAGGTAAACAGGGCAGACGGTCTCTCCAGCGGAGAAGAAATGCTTGCCCAGTGTGGGCCTACACGCTCAGCAGAGCGCCTAATTGCAGTGATAAATATGAGATGGTGGAGATCGGAGACGAAGGCTCGTAGGAACTCTCCTCACATGAACCTCTGGGAGGGAGGTGGCTGTTTAATGGGCTTAGCAAAGAAACACATAAATAGACTGTATGCAAACACAGACGCTAATGCACACGTGTAGCTTGAAAAAAACGGCAGAGAAAACAGCACGATATAACCCCTCTGAAAAAATACACCGCAGTATGTGGCAGGAAAGAGAGTGCTTTCATCAAAGTACGAATCTCTGAATCGTCAGATGTGGAGACAGTAAAGGAACCTTGACTCTGTCTTGAAACCAAATCTGCATTCCGAGTTTCATAATAAAAAAGGCTTGAAAAGCTTTATATTTAATCCTCAGGTAGAAAAAGATCATGAGTCATTATCATTATGTACCATCCTGTGTAGACAGAACTTAAAGGCTTAATTCAAAACTAATAAGGTCAAAGTGACATGATTTCACTAGTAAGTGTTCCATGCAGGATTGATTTGTCCTTCTTTTATGTGTTCTTTGCCTCTCTGTCTCCTTCTCTTTTGTTGTTTTTCTCTCTAACCCTGTGGAAGAAAAATACTGAAATTTATACATAAAATTGCTTAATAACTCTCAAATCATCTATTTCGTAACTACAAATGAGTATTTCCTTTTTTTGACATGAGAGAAGGGACAGACTGTCTGCTTGAACACATTAAAAGACCTCTCAAATTCATTAGACGTGCTTGTTGGAAACTGGTTCTGCCTTGATTTCAGTGTTTGGAGAACTTGTCAAAATGGCTGAGAAGAACTAGAAACTCCCCTCTTTTTGACCTTGTCTTCATGGTAGCATGGGTATAACTAGACAAGTGGAATGGAGGATAGCAAGCTGACACTGTGCTTTTGATCCTATGTGTTAAATGTGTAGAGTTGGCTCCCTACCAGCTCTGTAATAAAATTAATACATTCATTTAAGGCAAAGGGCACTGACCAGGAAGTGTTTCAGTATCCATCAACTACTTTAGACACATAAAAATACAATTAGAATAACACTGTGTAGTTAAACCCTAACACTGATCAGCCCAGTCGATAGAATAAAATGTTTGTACTGTTCATCACTACAAACCACAGACACGTATAATGCAAACACATACAATGTTCTGGTGACTGCGCTGTGATTTTATCTTGTAATAGTGCTGTAATCAAACTCTTCTTATTTCAAGGCACCAAAACCATATAATTACAATGAGGAAATGTCATATTTTGGCTCGAGATAACTGCTTTTGCCACTACAAACATTTGCTTATTTACATTTGAACTGCATCGTTTTTATATGCAATGTAAAAGTGTTATGATACGCATGAAACGTCCAATTTCTATGTATGAGCAGGCTGGACTGCTGCAGATAAAAAGCAAGAAAGAATAAGCAGATTAGTATATTAATTTATAATTCCCTCATCTGTTTGCAATAAAAAGCTGAATACAGGAGATCAAGATGAATATTGGTAACAGTTAATGCCAGCATTTGGTTTCAAGCATTATAAATAAACTAATTTACACTATGCAGTTTCACAAGGATCCGGGGGCCAGAGTAAGTTCATTCCTGAATCACAGTTGTGATTCTGATTGACTTTCAGATTCATGATGATATATTCTGGCAACTTAAAGGTCTTTAAAATTCATGAGTGTCCTAACAGTTTGCCCTTGCCTACAACCTTGTGTCATGCATAATGTGAATTTTAGTGTGTTTTTGAGTATGGCCTGATGTTGTGTCTTTAAGTCTCACTCTCACTGGGCTCATAGCACAGCATGCATGAGAGGCTACAGCCAAAAGCTCTTAACACCCCCCGATGCTGCTCCAAGAAAAAGAGCTTTTTGAATGCAACAGGCATCAAACGTAAACACTTTACCTTTAAATCCACTCAGCATCTCAGACACTTTTTAAATATCTTGACTATGTTTCTTCCCTTCAATGTAAGACAAAGATCGGGCTGATGCATATTGATTAAAGCAGCTTCAACAAAAATACACTTCAATATTACATATTTACAGCACCATAAAACGCTGAGATAAATAGTAAGTCGACAAAGCTAAAACCAAGAGCTCCCCGTTTGCGCACCACATGACTTTGAATTAATTTCCATGTAAAACTCCTTTGAAGTGCATGGAGATTTTACAAGGTTACCATAATTAAAGGTCTAACTAAATATCAAATAAATAAATTGCATGAATAAAAAATGCTGCCTTTGTTTCTCTGGATGCTCCCTGATTCCAAGGACAGAAGATAAACTTTGTTTTGTACACCATTATTTTACAGCAGAGCAAACTTTATTACCAATTCAGCAAAGTTGCATAAGGCGGTATCCTTATGTAACTTTTCTTTGTAGAGCACGATTTATTTTTTACTTCTAATACAAACAGTTCTGCTTTGCAAACAGTTGTAGGGAATATTCAGAGGTGCTGTGTTCCTGCTCATATGCTTCAGCTGGGTAATTCAATCTGAGCTGTGTCCTTGGTGTGATTATTCAGAGGAGCTAGGTTGTTCCGGTAGGCAGCTTTCTGTCTTTCTCTCACTCAAACACACACTTATAAGGATGATCTCAGCAAGACAGAAAAAAACAGTGAGTAATCTGCATCAAACTGTTGCGAATAATCAAAAATACAACCCTTAGCTAAAAAATTTAAAAGGGAAAAGCATAATTGTCACTGTTAATTATTCAGATGGCAGCCATTTTGGTCCTAGTATCACATTTGGGGAAAGGAAGTTAAATGCTGTTCTTACAAGTGCACACTGCAATCATTGTCAGATATTTTGTATGTACTGTGTCGTGCAGAGCTATCGAATGGCAAGGCTAGCTAACGTTAGCTGCTGTGTGATCTTTGGCTATGGTTTATCATATTTGTTGCTTTGCCTTAAAATATGGACCAATATGCTTCCCACATGACATCTGAGTAAGTGAGGCGTGGCCCACCAGAGAATATGGTTCCAGCATTTTAAAGACACAACACATTTTGGATTTTTATGGCCACATGGGGACAACAGAAACATGCTGTGAATGCAACTATTGCATGTCACCGATAAGTTGATATGGTGAATTTGTTAGCAAAAAGGTACTACCGTTGCAACCAGCAGTTACTGGAAAAGATTATCACTGATTCAGAGTCAAAGTCTGACAGCCTGACAAAAGCAGGTCCAACTATTCACTCTTGTCTTCACTCTCATGTGGATTTGTTTTTGGTGTTTCATACATTGTAAGGGAAATTTCAGGCTCTTTAGCTGCTATGACCAGCTAGTTGCCAACTATTGTTCAGTGCTGATTAAGTATAGTGTACAATGGTTTTCAAACTCAAAACAGCTGCCAGCTGCAGCCTATAATGACGCTTTAAGAGTGTTAAGAAGTTGTGGGTCTGACAGCCGAACAATTAGCTCAAACTTGCTATAAAGCTCTGTAAAGCGTTGTCAGGTGAAACATTACCACACTGTTTACACATTGTCAGTTGGTACTGCAGGTGAAATGGAGTTCAGCATCATTGTTTGATGAGCCACTTAAAGATTCTTACGACACAGCAGTCAGTGAAATAAGTGGATTTCTTAAGCATGAAATACTGAAACACTGAGGAATCTTGCAGTCTTCAGGATTGTTTTCATGTTCAGAGAAACTGCCAAGTTCTTAAGTCTGACAAGGCAAGGACATGACAGCTTGAACTGAGATTTTACACCTGGATTGAAAAACACAGCCCAGCATGTGACTGCACCGCCAGAGCTCCCTTTGGTATAAATCTTTCAAAGCATAAACCAGTCGCTTACCACTGTTACTATTTTATGCTTTCACTATTATCTTACAAAACAGCAGGCCAGGTGTCGAGAAAACCGGTCAATCATCTATTTAAATGAGAGTACTGAGGCTGAAAGGCTGAAACTAGCAGTGTCAGCATCGCTCCCAATCTCATGGTTTCAGCTGTCACAGCTTCTCTTTTTTCCACTAATGGCTTTGGGTTGCAGAGGTAAAGCAGAAGAAACAGGGGAGGAGAGAAAGAGGGGGGAAAAGCAGTTTGTGAAGGGATAAGCTTCAGCCATTAGCACTGATCCTCAACAGGCACACTTCCTCACAGACTCACGTCTCGTGCTGCAAGGGACTGGATGTCACTAGTTTGTGTGTGTGTGTGTGTGTGTGTAGGTGTGAGTGAAAAGATGTAGAAAAAAAAGTGTGCCTGGGTGGGCATGTCTACATGTCTGCAGATGTGCCTTTATGTTTGTGTATGTGTGCCAATTTGCACAGATCTGCATATTTTGCAAGCTTGCCATTTGAATGAGTTAATTAAGGGGGAAGTGCAGGTACTGTAATAGCCTAATTTATCCTCTGAAATAAAAAATAATAATAAGGCACACCTCCTATCTTTTACACTCGGCTCGTTTTGGTGGCACCTCATTCATCCCTCTGTTGTGCCACCCTCACAACCTGCCTTTATCTGACTTTCTCCCTGAAGCCGGTGATACAATGGATGGGTCTGGACAACTCTCTGGGCAGTTAGCCTTGACGGCTGACAAGGGCCGGTTCCCACACCCACAGCCTTCAGGTTGGGGGGGGGGCGTGTGTTTGTGCGTGTGTGTTTGTGCGTGTGTGTTTGTGCGTGCGTGTTTGTGTATGTGTGCGTCTGTGTCAGGAAGAATCAGGTGTAGAGGTTTGCAGACTGACATGATTAAACAAACAAAGGGAAGAGATGGAGCAGGGGGCAACTGTTGTGTTTAAAATGTCAACAGGTTCATTCTTTCAATTTTAATCACATTAAACTGCTTACTAATATTGAAAAAATATGTTGATTTCTAGGCAGAGTTTCTCTTTATGCATGGTGGCCCTTTAGTTTGCTCTCTCTGAGTGTGCTATGTGTGAACAACAAAAGCTAGATATCACTCTTTCATAGTCCATTTTCCCCTCTTATAGCAATTGGGTCAACTCGCCACACATCAAAGACACTCGGCTGGCTTAAGCGACTCATTAGGTGTCAGAGAACTTAAAACAAACTCCTAATTTACCCGTGTCTTGAATAAGAAGCCTCACACTTCCCCAAGGAAGAAAAACATCTATGGAAACGGATGGACGCTGGATGGATGTTGTCAGAAGTTTCCAGTTGCACAACACATGGCTGAGGCTTATCTGATGTTGTTAAAGCCCACGTTGCTAAAAACACTGAGGAAGGGATACCTTTGACAGCAAAGTTCTTTTCTTGATTTTCCATGTACTTTTTGGCCAAGAAGTTCGTATTTTCCTCTTTGAAAAGAATCCTGCCTTATAACACTGATTTAATTAAATCCACTCTTGCCT
Organism: Acanthurus tractus; assembly: GCA_029783725.1. Classification (NCBI taxonomy): domain Eukaryota; kingdom Metazoa; phylum Chordata; class Actinopteri; order Acanthuriformes; family Acanthuridae; genus Acanthurus; species Acanthurus tractus. The sequence continues at coordinate 6,107,871 of JAQNCA010000011.1, forward strand.
CTAAAAAAACCCCTTGCTTGACTCACTTGGAGCGCTTGTTTCCATTTCCTCATGTATACAAATGAGAGTGATTTTGAACAGCCTGGAATCCACCCTCTCTCTGTAAAAGTGCAGGCTTTCTCATGTAGCATGAGAGCTTTATTTGGTTACAGCAATAAAAAAAAAACAGTGGGTTTCCAGTTGAGGTGAAAAAATTCTCATGTATCCTTAAGTCTTGATGTTTCAGGGGATTTGGTTTCCATCGAAGGAACTCAATCAAATTACTACACAAGCCCAGGGAGACCTATTAAATACTGACCTTTGGAATTTAAGCTGTGATGGGTCACTTGTTCTCTTCAGGCGAAGGGAAGCAGAGTTAATGTCCCCAAATTTTAGATGACAGGACACTTCTTTTAAAGACTTTGAAGATAACAGAGGCAGTGACACACACACTTATTTGTGCTCGCATCAACACAGACACTCGCACACACATGCACAAATACAAGTGCACACAGTCTCAGAGACACAAACACACACTTACCACTCACCTCACACACCTCCACTCTCCTGCCCTGACATTTGAAGGACATAGGCCTGCAGGGAGAGCTGGATTTTGAGAGGTTAGATGAGGTGGAGGGCTGGCTGTTTGGGGGGGGTGTGAGGTAAACAACACCTCGGAGTTCAGCGTGCATGCCTAATGTGCTCCCTCGCACTGGCGGCTCCGCCAGGCAAGGCTGCGGATGACAAGCTGTCTGGAGAAGTCTCCTGCTCCTGTAGCATCTCACTACCTCAGTCTTACCCACTTTTTGTCCAGCTGTCCACAACTACCCTGTACACTTCCTGCTTTTGTGTCCCTGACTTGACACTGTCTTCCTCTTCCCTGCTTTAGACCGCCCTAATTGAACCTCTTTTTTTGCTCCTTTCATATTAGATACATGTCAAATTTAACTGTAAACAACAAGTATGAAGTTCAACACTAAACAGCAGTTTTTACTTAACCAAAGATATAAATTTGGGTATCATGTGAATGATGTGTTGAAAGAAGAAACAATCTGGGGCTCAGACTGATTATTTTTTCCTGGTTTCATAGCAGCAGTCAAAAAACAGTGGGGCATTCCCTTTAACTTTGTACAATTTTATGAAATGCATACTAATGATATAATCATGGTCACTAGCAGCAATGCACACATGCAGATCAAAATACAAAGATATGTACAAATGTGAACCGTACAGTCTTAAGGTGTGTTCAGACTGAACGCAAAGGACGTTTTAGAGGCGGCGTGATTGCATACAAAATTCTGTGTAGAGGTGGACGTAGGTTTGCTCAAGGCAGGCAAATGTATCAGTACAAGTTGAAAATTATGAAACTTTAGCAACAGCTTGTCCCGAGCTATTGTACTCCACTTAATGAACTCGCAGGGACAAGAAGAAAAACAAGACAGTAAACAGAAACAAGATGAGAGCCTGGTAATTCTTTGAAACCAGGTTGAGTCAGAACTGTAGCAAACACATACTGTACAAAGGCACACTGCTCACACACACACAGTTGGTGCATTGTTAGCTAGTTACAGCTAACATCGGGACTGTGGGTGCATTAGCTGTTTGTAGCGTACAAACACTCCGGCGTCAGATTTGTGCGAATAAAGCGAGTTAAAAATCCCCTCCGGGTTCAGTTTGAGCACACCTTTACAGCTATCTTTATAATTTTACTAGTGGTTTTTACCCCCCGACCTGAGTTCAATAACCTCATTTGTTCATGTTGTCCAATTTCAGCCCATCTCTCTACTGATTGGTCTCCGAGAGGGCAGAGGTGCTATGTGATTGGTTGTAAGATCAGACAAGTAAAAGCAAAAGCCGACAGTAATGATATTGTTTTCTGAGGAGATAAAAATCACATTGACATCATTTACTCAGGGCAAACACATAGAACATTTATTGCTGCGTTGTCAGGCTTTAACCTTTGATGCCATATTCACTGACACAAGGATTTGTCTTAGAAAGATAGAAGGATACATCTTTGAAGCTAAAACAGCCCTTGGTTGCTTCGTGTTTTCTCTCTTTAACCTTTAATCTCAGGTATCGTCAGTGACAAACAGGACACTTCAGGAAAAGGCAATCACTTCACCTGAAGTCAAAAACATACACACACAGGAACACACACGCATACACACATAACTGTCTTTACTATCACTCATTAATACCCAACACCATGTGATAAAACATAGTCATCAAAGTAATTTTGCATGATAAAAAAGGTCAGACCCTCAGATTTTTCTCACATCACCTCATTCTTTTTGGAGAAATTAAAAAGCAAGGTAATGATCAAAACACTAGGGGTACAACAGTCTACCTTTTAGAAATCAGGCTTAAAGAAGAACATCTCCTTTTTGGATGGAGCGATAAATCAATAGGCAGAAGCCAAAATAAGTTTGCAATAAAAGATGCAAAGTTTTTGTTCATTGTTACAGTGTCAGCTTTTGATATCAAACTATGGTGTGTGAAAGGTTTGCTACAACATACTGTATGTGAGAAGAGATGAAGAAGAGAAGATGAGTGCATCAGGGTGTCATTTCAAGAATAAGCATACTGTATTGCAATCCCAGAACCATGCTTAAGGAACACTGATGTGTCCGTAATCGATATGTTGTGGTGTATCTCTCAAATTAAAGCTTTCGTAGAGATGGTTTACGCTATTATGTTTTTTTTTTGTTTTTTTTGTTTTTTTTTTTAGCATAGGAGGCTAAAAGCAAACAAAGTTCCCTGTGTGCAGCCAGGAATGTCTGTGAGCTAGAAGAATCCCCATGTGCTGAGTGAATATGGCTGTTCCCATCTCTGGTTGACTCCTCGGACTCCAACATTGAAAAAAAAAAAAAAAATAAAAAAAAATATCAACGAGGGAACATTGT